>JAJMAH010000103.1:0-79035 GCA_030564925.1 Geotrichum aggregatum | reverse complement strand
TGGGACTTGCCACGAGTTTCGGCACATGTTCAGAATTCTGTTTGGCCGTGATTTTCGAGCGTCTGTCAGCCAAAAAAGAGGCTGTTTCTTGCGGACACAAATATTTGACTTGAACCAGTATCGCCCACTAAAAACCACTATACTTATTGCGCGTTATCCCCCTTAATTCTTCACTTTTACCTGCTGGTATGTATTAGTGTATACATACCTGTCCTTATTCTGCATTTATATAATGCCACGCACTTGGTTGGTGGATGCCTGATGCTTATACAGGCTTACAGACGTTCGAGCAGCAAATTTTCCGTCCAGATTGTTTGGAGACATTGGACAAGTTCAGGACAGCGGGCAGCCCACAGCATAAGTACGCATTGTTGGTCTTCCAGTTTTCGGGAGTAATTGTTGAGGTCTTCAAAAAGACCGGCCTGAATTCTGGCAAATTCGAGAGGATCAAGGGAACCATCCATTCGGGTGCGGGTAATCTGGTCCACAATATCGATTGCTTGTCGAAGCGAAGTTTTTCCATACGTATCATGGAGGTACTGCAGGGCATTCTTGCCGGACAAGCCCTCGGCGTGGATGGCGTCAAGCAGGGACGGTGAAATGGTATATAGCAACAACTGATCAATCATCATTTCGTGTATACTAGTGAGCCTCGGGTGAACCGGGCCTTCAGTCAAGTGGTTGTAAAGGTAACCTCCGAGCATCTTGACTCTCAGGAGGAATTTGGTATACCATGTAGCCCAGCGGCCAGAGTGACTGAGCTTCTCGGACTCAGCCATGTTTGCCGTTGACCTCACGCGACTCATAACCTGTAGGAGTTGGAGCTCCACAACGCTTACGATCTCTGGGCTAAGGTGTAGACGATTAGATGTCTCACCGGGTTCCATATTGAAAAACAGAATATACTGAAAAAGTTGCTCGAAGCTTTACAAACACGGGGAGTCAGCTATATATATACATATCAATTTCTCACTTACATGTCCTAAAACAGGATCATGTAAACTAGCAAATCGGGACATTGTCCCACTAGACTTTTAAGAAACTAGACAGGGCTCACAAGTCTGCCTCCGCAAACAATACCTCATTCACAACACATAGGACGCCCTAGTTCACTAAGAAGCGCCTTTTGCATAGCTCCATAGCCTAGTTGTAATGTCCAGACATCATTGAGTTTTCACAAGCTTTGTGAGTTTGGCAGCTTAGTGGGATTCTAGCACAGCATGAAGATGCATCTACCTGGAACAACGGTCATCTATACCAACTGCTTTGTATTGAATTTGTCTTAATATGATCTTGACTTCATATACATGCTAGCAGATAGTATCCTAGTTTAGAATAAAGCTCCACCTAAAGTTCTTCGCAGCCTGGTCCAAATCAAATGGTTGGACGTTTTCTGATAGATGAAGGCTAGTTTGACAAATCGCGAAACCCGTGGAAGGGTTGACGAGACGTCGTAGTTTGCTGTCGAGACGTAAGGAAGATGTAGCATATGCGGCGGCACAAAGATACTCTCTCGAAGCAGTGGGATCTTGGGTAGTAATGAATACTCTGTTGTGAGTCAGGCGGAACGAGGCTGGCTGAATGCGAAAGAACGTAGTTTGTACTGAAGCAATGGTGTTGTTCAGGACCTGGAGGGCTTTCTGCATATCAAACTCGCCGAACAGTGGCTAGCAACAAGACAGAGGCTACTGAGACTGCTTTCTCATGATCTGCATATGCACGTCTCACTGCGTCGACTTCAAGCAAGAGCTAGGTGCCCGTAACGTGATACATTGCCTACACGGAGTAGTCATTTATGCAGGCAGAGATTACAAGCGATCTTGTCGTCCGTGATTGCGTTGTGTTTGGATAGCAATAGAAAAGCATTTTGGAGGAGAAATTGGGAGGGGTATACATAGTTGAAGTTTTTGAATTGTTTCTCACAACCTAACCTCCTCTTCACCTCATCATTAAGGAATCCCTAGATTGTTGTGATCCTGCGAAAGAGCGGCCAAACTGAGTTGAATGAATGCTTATTATTGCCTGCATGCTGACTGAGTGACAATACTCTGCTGTTTTTCAATGGTTTTGAATTTCCTCGATTTTTTCTTGGGCACGTAGTATGATTGAATGGACACCGTTGAGCTTTTCAGCACTTGCAACACGTTCTGAACGAAGCCCCTGATTTGGCAAACTAGTGTAAACAACATAAGGAACCAACATCTATCTCCGCCGCATTCAATTGCAATGATTGCTTGAAGATAATACGGTTGTTATCCGAAGGCTCTGATGCAAATACTGAAACGGCACACATGTCTATCCTCCTACGATAGCTGTATTCAATACTGAACAACACTCGCCAGCTGTTCGACACGTATTCTGGACCCTTCAACATGGCGTGGGCACATGGTATGAAATAATTCTACACTTCTTTTTCAGGCCGTTTTAACGCGTTTACTATAGGGCCCAGAGCGATGAACACATACGTAAACTGTACCGACGGGCCAGCTCTATCTATGCCGTGCAATTCTTTGCCGATGGCATGAAATCGGCTATTTACTGTGGGAAAGCTGTGAAAATACCTGTTGCATCGGCCTTCGTGAATCCAGATTAAACGCTCTCAAGGTACCGCATCTTGGCAACCGCATCTTGGCAACCGCATCCATAAGCAAGCCCTACGTACGCCATACCTCATGTTGTTGGTGACTTGGAATAGTAGCCTTTGTGGCAGAGATTTGCAACATTCGTTCTCTTGCCTCTGTCACAAGTTGCATATGCTTGCAAAAAAGGGCAGCAGGTGAGGTTTATCACGGGCGTCTTTTATGGTACCGGCAGCGTAAGACCGACCATATTCGCCTAAGTGGAGGCCAGCCAAACTGGAGACAACCAATCGCTGCGTGAAGCGGTGTGCATGTCTGTCCCTGCTCTAATCATACCCGCCGCAGAGGGTAGCTCCGATCAGGAACTTGCCAGTAGTTGAGTGATAGGCGGAAAATAAGGAGAGAAACATTTATAACCTTATGTAGTTTACACAGCTATCGTGTAATATTTAAATGGTTTTTTCTAACAATCTTTTTTCTTCTACTCCCATATATTTTCACGTTTCACATTTGATCGCAATGGCATCTTTTTTACGCTTCTAGCACGTCTTTGACAGAGTCCTACAAGCTGGAAATATTTTCAAACCGAGCTGGCTAGCGAGGCGTATCTCTCGCATCTGCTTTTGTCGCGATCTCACCAAAATCTTTTGCTCATTATGCGTCTACGGCAAAATATTCACCTCATATCAAAAACGCGTCAATCGTTGTGAGCTTGTTAGCATTGGATAATAAACGGTGCCAATCGGCTGTTTCCACTGTTTTTGATGGCATCAGTTGTCTTGTTAGAGCCTGCCATGCTTTTGAAAGTGGGCTCAAAATTTTCTCATTTTTAGACGACAATAACTCATCCATTACACAGTCTAGAGACTTGCAACTGTACGAAGCATTACAGAGCAGCAAGCTCTTTCAACGGCAATTTTAATTACAGCGGTAGCATGAAAACGAAGAAACTCGTTGACTATAGAGAAACCCTGTTGTGATATTTCAAAATCGTCTCTTACACCACCGTATCAAAGTTTTACGACCAGTGATTGCTTGCAAGTGATTCTGGCGAGCAACACCTTTCCTCCTCAACTCTTTTTGTAGGGATCGCACGAAAAAAACTTTTGCCCACTATGTAATGACCAAGAAAATCCACCAATATTCAGAAACCTATTTATACGTCTGCGGTCAATATCAATCGGCTCTAGACGATGCGGAACGGGGGATTTCATTGTTTTCGTAAGTCTCAGCTGTTTCGTTGGCGCCTGAAAGGCTTTTGAAAATGGGCTCAAAAACCCTCATTTTAGACGCCAATAACTCATCAATTACACGCTCTAGAGACTTGGAATTACACTTACAGTTGCAGCGCGACAAGCTCTTTATAGAGGCTAAACTAGTCAGTACTGGATATTTCAGACGTCATGTGCTTGGCTGTAATGAACGGATTTGTAGGCGGGTTGGAAATGCTGGCAGTTGATTGAATCTGGTAAGCCATACAACGACAACTTTAAACTCATGTCAGTTTGTTCTTTGCAACTTTCATAAAAGCTACGTCCAGGACCTCAGAACAGCTATCTAAAGATTTATACAAGCTCCAATATAAGAACTGTACATGTCTTTTTGCTCAAGTCAGAGGAACCGTGGACGTTAACGGCACAAATAATGAACGCTTTTTCTCTAAAATTGAGCTTTTTTACTGAATCGAGGGGGGCGCGCTTATAATCCAAGAGATACGTAAATCGCATGTTTGGATGAGAGAGTTTTTAGGCCATAGCCAACCCAGTAGGGCTGAGAGTGTTAGGGATCTTTCAACTATTACTTCATTGAGTGGGAAGCATATCCAACATTTTGAAGACCATGGTTTTTGGCAGTTACGGGTAGTTCACATGCAGAGACATATTTAGACAACAGATTGCTTGGAAATTGAGATGTAGTGGCTAGTCACAGCTCCAAAAATGCCGGTGCCAGTATTGTAGCGCAAAATGTTACTAGTAAGAAAGAAATGATTTTTATTAAACTCTGCTGTGAGCTCGTTGTTGACAGGTTTTTATTGATGTCTGTGGTCTGCAGTTGTAGCTAAGTATTTAGCTCACTCACCATATTTTGCGGAGTTCTGTGGCGTAGTCAGGTAAGTATAGATATGAAGGTAGTGGTAACATAGCTAAAGATATATTTTTGAAGGAAGTTCCGCTCTAGTTTTGTCTTCAAAAATGGAATGGGATTAGTTGATTAGTTGATATTGTTTACTCATGTGCTGGAAAGTACGCAGCTAAAAGCGGTTTGCCATATATCTGGGCTACATACAGAACACTCAGGAACAGAAACATGATATATTATGGCTTTCGTTTGGAAACATTTTGATTCAAGTTGACGCTGCTGCTTGTGTGCCATAATGCTCATCAACGCAAACCTAATGAGACATAATCTGGGATGATATTTGGCGTAACTGGTAGCTATGAATAGGCCAGACGTACCCTACGATTTAAGAGCCAGCGCCGTAGTATTCACATATAGGTGATAAGCTATAGCAGCCAATGACTTTTTTCACTGAGAGAAATGTCGAACTGTTACCTAGTTTCATTCACGAAGTGCCGTCACACAACTCATGGGATGCAGTTGAATTGTAAGTAGATGAGCCGTGAGTAATATGCCAGGCACAAAACTGCCAGGAAATTCTATTTCTCTCTCTTATTTTTCAGGATTTTGCATCTGCAATCATGCATCTTTCAAAGCTTGGGGCTGTACTAGTATGGATTACTGCGGCAGTTGCCGAGTACCAGTGGAATCGAAAAATAAGCGACATTGCTCCAGGACGATATATAGTTGAGTTCAATCACAGAGCTCAGATTTCGCCATATCAATTCTCAAGTGAAGAGGATGCTGAATTTCTAACTCAGTCAATATTTTTTCGCGATGTCAGAGCTCTCGGAATCGATGTCAACCCATTGCGGAATTTTACCTCCGGGATCTTTCAGGGCGCATCCTTCGATGTAATAAACTACGACACATCTACTTTGGACGAGCTAAAAGCAAGGGACAACGTTAAGAACGTGTGGCCTGCACGCTACTTGAAGCTGTTTGATTATGATAGTAAACCTGCAACAGCTCCAGTTTGGAGTCCACATCAACTAACGGGCGTTCAGCAACTCCACGACCGTGGGCTTACGGGGCATGGGATAACAGTAGCTGTGGTTGATACAGGAGTCAATTACAAACATCCAGCATTAGGAGGAGGTATCGGCTCTGGATATAAGGTTGCGGGTGGATATAACTTTGTCGGTGATGGTATGGCAATTGATGAACTACACCCGAACAAGAACCCCAATGACTGCTGGGGCCATGGAACTCACGTTGCGGGAATTGTTGCAGGATCGAGCGAGAACCTTGTTGGTGTTGCCCCCAACGCTACCATTATGGCCTATAAGGTGTTCTCATGTGCTGGAAATCCCACAGACGATATACTTGTGGCTGCTTTTGAAAAAGCTTACTTCGATGGTGCTGACATTATTACTTGTTCGATTGGTTCTGCCGGAACTGGCTTTTTGACAGATCCCACTTCTATGCTAGCATCTAGACTCGCTGAGCTTGGTATATTTATATCTATCGCAGCAGGAAATGAAGGAGACACTGGCCCGTACTTTCCCAGCAGTCCTGCTTCTGGAGAACTTGTTGCGTCAGTTGCTTCAGTAGAGGCCAATACAATTGTTACGTACACTGGTTCAGCCAACACAACTTTTGGAAACTCAACTACCTTGCAATACATTACTACTGCAGGATACTCACCAGAAATAACAGGAACTTTCAACTTGTTGGTATTTGACAAATGTGATAAGGTACTAACATTACCCAAAAGTACAAACAATCACACCGCCATTATATTTCCCGCTGACCCTAGCTGCGCTGGAGTCACATATTACAATCGGGTTAAAGATTTGGGGTACCCTGTCGTTCTGAACTACCTGGTAAACAATCAAGCTAGGCTTTGGTACAACCAGCCCTCTCTTGATGTAGGCTTTCAGGTGTCACTTTTTGGAACCACAACCTATGAATTTGGCCAATGGGCTCTAAAACAAAATGGTTTAGGCAATATTACAATCACTATTACTGGGAAGGTCAATAGGTCAGCGTCTGGATACAAGGGTGCAGGTTTTGTCAATACTTTTTCTACATGGGGCCCTACTTATGAGGGCCGGTTTTATCCCACCATTTCAGCACCTGGTGGAAACATTTTCTCAACATGGCTCAACAACCGCTATTCCATCATAAGTGGCACAAGTATGGCTACGCCCTATATTGCAGGTGTAGCTGCACTCTATTTTGAGAGCTTAGGAGGGCGGCCCCCAAATTTGCGAGCTGGAACAGACCTTCGCAAAAAACTGATTACTACTGCCGACTTTTTGAGCCTGTTCAGTAAAGGCGTCCAGGATTCTTCCAACGATTTTGCGCCAGTTATTCAGCAAGGCGGTGGACTTGTCAATGCTGTCCAGCTGGTTGATGCTAAATCGGTCGTAGATAGCGATCCTGCCGTTAGTCTAGTGGGAAAATCTCATATTCGAACCCCATTTGAAATTACAATCAAGAATAACAACGCCTTCACCCAGACTTATGAGCTGATACATCAACCAAGCGTCACTATCAACACTCGAACAAAAGACAATACAAGCACATCTTACTTTCCTCCGTATACTCATGAATATTTGATTCCCCGGTTTCACTCTGGAACTAAACTCACCGTCCCAGCAAAGTCCTCCCTGACAGTATCTGTGAGCTTTGCGCTGCCTCCGCATGTTGATTTCAGCGTGTCGCCAGTATTTGAAGGCAAGCTTATTTTCAAAGCCGAGGAAGAATCGATTGGGGTTCCATATATTGGTAAGTTTTGCACAATATCTTTATATAACAATTAACCCATTTAGCAACCGTCCCTCAGGAAAACACGATTTGGCAAACAGCCCCCGAACTTTACGTTGTTAACAAAGGTGGATGGCACCGTATCAATGGGTCTTTTAACACTGTTGACTCGTCCAACTCGTCCATCCCGGTAGTCACATTTTCAAACCAATATGCAGCGACTTATATCAATTTTGGGGTAAGTTTAAAAAAAAGGTCCGGAAAGTTGCAGCTCTAACATTGCCAGCTCGTTGATGACACCTTTGACGAAAAAAATTATACCTACCCATTCAAAGCTGGTGAAAATGGATATGTGGATTCTATAGGATCGCTAATGGGAGATAAGTTCCCAGAGTATTACTTGGGAAGGAGCGTTATGGATCAGGACCTGCCATTCAATTCTTTTGCCAATGGCTCTTTAATAACAAGTGGTCGCTATCGGTTATTTGGCGTTGCTCTACCTTACCCGAAAGAGGTTGTTTCAAGCCTTCCAGCAGACCTTAATACCTACATTTCGGATCCGTTTGCTTACAGCAATGTAGAATCTCCTAGAGAGTTTCATCCTCCTGGTATTGTGATCTATGGCTCTATAATCGGCTACAACTCTCTGAGTCACACAGTAAACACTCCATATGACACTATTTATGTCTCTCTCGCGGTCCAATCCCCATATGGCATTTACAAGGGTGATGTCGCCAGTATCATACTCCCACAAGAACTAGAAGGATTCCCAGCTCCGTTTAATATCCAAACCAAAGCTGGTACTGACATTGGCCAGGTATCTGTCCGTTCAGATACCAACGAACTGCAAATCAAGTTCTTTAAAGACATGAATGTTATAAATGCCAAGGGAACCGTCGGATTATTCACTCGGCTCAAAAATCCAGCAAGTTTCACGCCCGGAAGACACTTTTTCAAGTTTTCCAACTTGGGGTCCGATCATTACAGATATCTTAACTTCAAGAATGCTGGAAAGTCTGTTCCGCGCGTCGGATGCCGCAATGATGGCAAAAACAGTTGGCTAGATGTCGATATTCCAAACATTTATGGTAAAGGTTCTCAAGTGAACATAACTGCCGCAACTCTATCTGGCGCATTATTTAACTGGGCCAAGATCAAGATAGTAGAGTCGACTGGCTTGGATGGGTTTGGAAACATCACCAGCTACAGTGCGAATAGCCATGCATCTTACCGTTTACAGGGACAAGGCTCAGTCAGCGTCAACCTTCAAGCATCTGCAGAGCTTGCCAATCAAGTGGTACGCACCAGCATTCCGGTATCATACGGAAAGGCCACTGGGGCTTCGGCTAAGATCCAGATTACTACTGGAAAGAAGGACATTACTTTTAATCTCGACTGCCGATTTGATTCCAGCGGAGTAGCGGGAACTTCTTTCTCGTTTTCAGGCGTACCACTTTTTTGAAAGTGGATGGATTTTTGATTGTTAAAAATTCTATGAGGAGAGCCTTAAGAGTAGATCGCTAAATAACAAGAAGCTAAATAATGAATTGCAGTATTGAACTGATGAGAGGCATGAGCAGTGCATGTATTAGAAATAGAGATAAATAAACAAGGCGCTAACGTCTATGAGAGTATAGTAGTCCGTCATAACAAAACTACTCAGAGGAATCGCTACTATCACTGTCGTCAGCAGCCTCTGCCTCTGCTTTTGCCTTGGCAGCAGCATCGGCTTTGGCCTGTTGCTCGAGTTTTCGTCGTTCCTTTTTCAGTCTTTTGCGCTCTTCGTTGCTTGTTGCTTTACGCTTGTCGCCAGCTTTAGCTTCATATTCACCTGTGTTATTCATGTCGACGTCCTCGTTGTCAGTGTATACTTTGTATTGGTTAGGAGCCTGCTCTTCCGACGTCTGCGGTCTAGTGCGCGAGACCGGTGGAAGTCCTCTCAGGCTTCGCTGGATGCGCTGGAGCTGGCCAATAGTGTTTTCGTTCCTGGAGGCCGAACTTGCGGCAGTATCTATGGCAGCACCAGTGTTGCCCTCTGCTGAGCAGGCAGCTTCAGCAGCTTCTTCCCACATGACTTCTGCGGCATCGATATAAGCGGTGATTAAATGTTCGGCGTCACCTTTAGGAACGGTCTGCGAGGCAAGAACATGAATTGCTGAGGGCTCAGCACGGCGAAACCTGCTGGTCATAACTTGTGACATTGTGTATTATTTGGAGAAATCGGTATTTCATGTAGTATTACAGCCACTGTAGTAGAGGTCAAGATCAAGGAACTGACCAAAGACAGATCATGAAAAAATCTTTCAGGCCCTAAACCTAATTAGTACTTTTGAATTTACAAACTTCTCAACTTCGCACACGCTTTCACCATTGTACGAGCAACCGCTATGTTATCTCGCTTCATCAGACCTGCCGTGAGCGCTGCAGCTGGGATCTCTAGACTCAGGTTTACTGCGCCTTCTGCTTCCACTTTGAGGTATGTTTAGTGCATGGTCGCGACATATAGCTAGCTGCTAACTTTCAGCATAGAAACATGTCAATGTACACATCGTCGGGCTCGAACGCCTTGACTTCTTATCGTACACAGCTTGCTGCCCCCTCGAGCGCTGTAGGCCCCTCTTGCCTGCCCACTATTGGTTCCGTGCCTGCACCTTCTAGCACAAGTGTTGCTTATTTGCTACCAGAACTTACACCCTTTTCTGGGGCTTCACAGCGGAGATGGAAGGCGCGAGGACATACGTATCAGCCTTCTACTCTTAAGCGCAAGCGTGTGAATGGGTTTCTCGCTCGCACGCAGACTCGAGGTGGCAAGAAGATTATTGCTCGCCGGAAGACCAAGGGCAGATGGTACCTGACACACTAGAGAGCTCCAGCTGCTATACCTGCACCGACCAACCGCCCACTTTGTAAATACCAAATATTGCTCTCTCTGTCTATATTCTGCTCGTTAATGAACCCACGAACAAATCCGTGATAAGTCTCTCCGCGTAATGTAAATATGAACTTTTGTGCCTGTTGATTGGCCAAATGTCCCAGCTTGAAAAACTTTCACTTCTTCAGACCTCATCACCACCACCCATTCACACTCACCTCACCGCATTCCGCCATGTCGCTTGGTAGATTGTTGTTTCCGTCTGCTACTCGTTTAACGAGCGGTATTAACAATGTCTGCACAGTCAGACCTGCCATAGCAGGGCTCAAAGCTCTTGAATCAGTCCGATTTGCATCTAAGAAGAAGAAGGAAGACACGAGCGTAGGAAACAAGGCCACGTCGAAACAAATTGCTGCCCAGCGCGAGCGGGTGCTTGCTCAGGCGCAGGTTAAGCGTAGAGAACAGAAGAAAATGGCACGGTTACGCCTGGAGTCGAAACGCGCCCTGGATACTCCCCTTCATCTCGACACCCTCACCGCCCTACGGTACTTGCGAGCTGCTGAGGTCGGACAGCCTGCCTCTACGACAACTCTTACGATGAACGTGCGCGTCATCTCTGACCGTGGTGTACAACCCTTGTCGGGATCTATCAAATACCCTAAGGGCCTTGACGCTGACCAGCGAATCGCTGTCTTCACGCTAAACCCGGAGCTTGCCCAGCAGGCTAAGGATGCTGGTGCCGTCGTTGTCGGCGGAGAAGACCTCATTGACCAAGTCAAGGCAGGAAACATTAACTTCAACAAAGCCCTCGCTACACCGGACATTCTCTCCAAACTTAATGCCATTGCGCGTGTGCTCGGTCCAAAAGGACTCATGCCTTCTCCTAGACGAGGAACGGTGTCAAACGACATTGTAGAGCTTGTTTCTGGCTCGGTAGGTGTTATGGATTTTCGTCAGGGATCTGTTCCGTTCGTGTCTGTGCCGGTGGCTAAGGCATCATTTACAGACGCGGAGGTGCTGAAGAACCTGATTGCTGCTATTGACGCTATTAGATCCTCTGCCAACCGCGCTATTTCCAAGAAGCCTGTAGTTCTTGGTCAAACTACCATTTCTTCGACCAGAGGCCCTGGTATTGTCATTGAAGTCTAGATAGTTTTATTGCCGTTGTACATAATATATTGTAATTAACATGCTTCAGTATTTGACAAAATGACTTTTCGCAGGTGTTTTTCATTTGACCAGATCACCACCATCTCCATCATACACCTCATCCCGCAATGTCAAACAAGGTACCGCCGCCAGAAACACGGACTGCGATACTGACTAGGCGATGGATCATTTTATCTTTCGTTCTGACCGTGGGTCTCATCGGGATCCCGCTATGGTACTATACAACTTCAATCTACAGAGCGCCGTTAGCGTATGACCGCATGGACTATTACGACAAGAACATTATGAACGATCTGAAAGTTGAAAACTCCGTCTATATGAATGTAGGCAGCGAGTTCTCCGACATTGTTCCTGCCTCGCAGCTGCTTCTGGACCGCAAACTGAGCGAGAGCGGCGTGAGCAACTGGCGCATCAAATTGCACCAAGGTTGTGTGCCAGACAAGTACTGCGTAGACTTGTCCTTGGATGAAGACAATGCGTACTGGGTATCCGAGTACTCGCGAGAAATCACCATTTCCTATGCAGAGACCATTCTTGCGTCAAACATGCTCCCGGAAATGGTGGCCACGCTGTTGCTTCAAATCTTTGAGCAGGAAATTAACATGTTCAAAAACTTCAACAATCCCTCACAAAAGCTGGTCGCATATTCTCCACAGTATCATGTAACCTTCTCGCTGTTTGCACAAGGTGGCTCGCCCGTGTCATGGGACATTTCAAAGGCTCTCGAGTCTTACTTTCGGCCACTACAGAACGAGCTGTCCCGCGTCGCAAACCTTACAGTAGATACACAAGTGCAGTTTTATTCAACGCTGTCAACAACACCTCATAAAGTGATTCAGGCTGACGGATCTGGTGAGGTTTTCCAGCTCACACAAGACGATCTTACGACCTTTGTCAACTTTGCCGATTGGGGCCTTTCCAGCATCCACTCCTACCCTACGATGAATTTCATTCTATTTATTCCGAGTCTGAACTACACTCCATTGCTGATTGAGAATTCGCAAACAAACTCTTTTCTGATTCCTCAGTGGGGTGGGGTGGCTATTCTCAACCCAGAAGACGCTGAAAAGCCAACAACCCATCTCACCGAGAAAGATCTCTTGCCTGCTCTAGAGATCTTCTCTTCTCAGCTGTTTTCGTTACTAGGTGCTCCTACTGTTCCCAAGTCTCCGGTGGTTCGCGTTGATATTCTGTCCCGCATTTCTGCCTTACGAGCACTGTTGACGAGTGCCTCTTCTTTAGGGTCTTTGCACAGGGTGTCACAGTCACTCCCTGACATTGCCATTCCTAAGTCAGTTCACGCCAGCGTTGAGAGTTCACTGGCAGCCATCAGCGCGTCTCTTTCCGCGCTAAAAGCCGGCCTTTGGGCAGATGCCATCAGGCAGGCAGGCATTGCCATGGGCCAGTCTCACAATGCGTTCTTTGAGAAGGAAATGGTGCAACAGGCGTTCTTTCCCGAAGAGCACAAGGTAGCTGTTTACCTTCCACTGCTGGGGCCTGTCTGCGTGGTAATTCTAATGGGTCTGATTCGTCTAAAAAACGACTACAAGTCCGACTCCGCGGCGTAGCATGCTCTGTAAACAGTCTATGCTATATTAAATGTGTACTATACTATGTTATACTATACCTTTCCATACTATGAGGCAGTCTACATTTTAAAGTCTTGCTGATTGACCCGTCACGTGCTGTAGCTAATTGATAAGAATTGTGGGGTCTGTTCAGAGAACGATTCAAATTCTAACTGCACAACCACCCTTTTTCACTTTCCTCTGCTGTTTACAGGTAGCTACCGGACTGCTTCTCATTTATGACATAGGTCCTGCTCTTTACGATAATAGGCCTATATTCATTGCACTGCGGAATTTGTAGGCGCTATGTCCGACATAGATGACACACCGTCGGGAGGGATTCCGAGCACCGTGAAATCCGCCGGTATCAAACCCAAAGGACGCAAAGCATCTACAGAGAAGGAAAGAAAACAGGACAAAGACAGGAAGAAGCTTGTGGTGGCTTGCACAGGATGCCGTAAAAAGAAGATTAAGTGCTCTGTCGACCGCCCGGCCTGCACAAACTGTCTAAGACTCAATATACCCTGCGAATATCCCGTCGTTCGCAATAGAGGCTCGCGTTTTGGATACATGGAAATGCTCAATCGTCGAATGCAGCACCTAGAAAAGTACATAAATTGCAGCACTAACCCAGAGTATAGGCCTCAGTTTGTTACAATACACCAAAAGCCGCGTCTGAACTTGAATAACATTCTCACGGGCGCCGAATCAAACCACAAACCCGCAGAATTTGGATACACGCCCATCACCCCAGTAGTGAGTAGCTTTCGAAAAGCTGGATTAATTGCTAACCTAAGCAGTCTACTCAAGCGCACGATGCCGAGACTCTAATCACACAGCTCGGCCCTAGTCTTAGAAGAGAACTGACGCCTCCCATAGCTACAAGCGAACCCTATAACAAGCAGGATATGGATCTTCCATCTGAAGAAATAGTTCTTCATCTAGTGGAGCTCTATTTCCGACATGTGCATGGCCAAACATACAGTTTTCTTCACAAACCGACATTTATTCCTTCAATAAAACAGGGTAAAGTGAGCAGAACACTTCTACTCGCTTTGTGTGGGCTTACGGCCCGTTACTCTCAGCATCCAAGCATTACATCGAGAACTCCCCATGAAGCAGGCGAAAAATTTATTGCCGCTGCACGAAAGGCTCTTTCTGAAGAGTTTGACGAGCCCACACTTGAAACGGTTCAGGCCGTCATTATCATAGTCCAGCACGACTTTTTCAGATCAAAAGGCAAGAAGTCAATGATTTACATTTCGTTAGCTATTCGTATGGCCACTACATTAGAGCTCCATATCGAGCCGAAAGAAGCAACATTGTCTTTCCAAGAGCGCGAAGAGCGCAGGAGAACCTACTGGTCACTCATTGTTTTGGATCGGTTGGGACACTCTGGGCCTCATTGGCAAGTGCATCTTCGTACAGACACGCTCAACCTCCAACTTCCCTGCAAAGACTATTACTATGAAAATAATATACCGGTGGTCACTGAAACTCTTCGTGGTACGGTGCCTCCCCTTGCTGGTGCAGGCAGCAATGCTTTTTCGCCAACTTTGCGAAAAAGCGAACTGGGCCTGTATGCGTATACGGTCATTGCCACTATCCTTTGGTGTGATATAAACAAGTACGTGATGGAAGGGTTTAGAAACGAAACGATTCCGCCATGGAAAGAAGGCTCAACATATCACTCCCTGGAAACAAGGTTGCAGCAGATATTTTCTGCAATTCCTAAGGAAATGCAGTATTCAAAGGAAAACCTCATTGCACTGGATACGTGGAACAAGGGAACAATGCTGGTCCATTTGCACGCAGAGCTTGTATTTTCACTTTGCTATTTGAGCCGGTCAATGTATCCGTTCAATCATAGCAAAATGCAGTTCAACGAAGACCCACCCGCTGCTTTCATTGAAAGGGCGGCAATCAACATTATGACCTCAGCAAATGCCCAGTCTTCAATGATTGAAGATGTACTTACAATGGAGGATTTCCACATGGCGCCGTTCATTGGATTTGGTGTATTCACACTATCTTCTGTGCACATTGCCAATTCGTACTCGCCTGATCCAGCCGTGGCTTCTGCGGCCAGGAACAATCTTGCAATAAATCTGAAGTTTCTTGTAATCATGCGCGAGTACTGGTACAGCGTTGGTGTCTGGTGCATAATTTTGAAGGATCGATATTTTCAAAAGGCAAAGCGACGCAGGATTCAATCTCAGCACGATTTGTATGATAAGTGGACCGGTAGTACGGCCAGCTCTATTGGCATAATTGAATCAATTCCCCGAAAACGGAGCGATGACCTTGGCGAAACCGTGGATGCCTTTTCACAGCCAGGTTCCCCTCCTCTAGTGTACGCGCCTGAAGACATTATAGGTGTTGCGACAAATAAGGCGCCTTCGAGTAGTTCATCTCGCGGGAGATCGTCTCCAGAAAATCTGAGCGGCCTTGGTCTTCATGACGAGCCTACGAAACCAGACAATTCATCGGCACGAACGTGGGAACGAGCGGCGCACACGCATTCCCGCCATGATAAGGATGAGTCTCCTGGCTTTCTTCAGCCAACACGAGACAGAACTGATAGCAGACTCTCAAACAAACGGATGAAACATTCAAATATTTCACCAATGGCAGATCAGATATCTAGTGGTTCCAGTCCAGCATCTCCTTCGCAGTATGTCAATATGTTTTCTATGTCCTCGTTTTCTCGCCTACCACAACACGACAGCGCAAACTCAGAAACACATTCAGTGAGAAGCGGCGACGGCTCTACGCCAGGCTCCAGTAGTAATTACAAGCTTACGCTGAACAACGACAACACTTCACCAGCTGGCATTACTGGTCTAGGCCTCAAGTCTCGGAACAATCTTTTGCTAGACACTTCTGGAGAATGGCTTAACTCGTTGGAATTGACCGAGTTTAACAAATTTGCAAATGAAGACCGACCTCTTGTCGATATTAACAATCCAACTTACTGGTTTGATGCTGAAATGAAAGTCCAGCTAGAAGAGCAGGGCTACTCAGAACAAACAACTAAAGCTATGGAGGCAGCTGGACTAGCTGTTGTGAATAAATCATTGCAGAACACCGATGTCAACAGTAATGGGAGCGCAACAAAACAATTCACAGCTGCATTCCAGGCTCAAACTGATAGCCAGCCGGGCGACTTGCAGAATGCAGATGCCTCTTTGTTCCAGCAATCTTTGCTACACCAACCGTTTACTCCAGAAATTGCCAATGCCGGTTCCAAAAGTGCTGGAACTAGTGCTACTACTACCACTAGTAAACAAACGATGAAGCATGGTAAGGCTGAAACGGCAGTTGATACACCTCAAAGAGATGTTGATGTTGTGTCTGGACTAGCATCTTCTCCTCGGTCAGGAACCCTTTTAGATGAAATGTTTCAGCAGGTTTTCGGAGAAGAAAAGACTCCAACTAATACTTCGTCGAATTCTCCGGAGGTGCCACCCCCACTACCATAGAGTGGGTAGTCTTTGGGATACTACAAGCTATATAGGAACAATTTCTGGAGTCGAGGGATCCAATACCGTAGTTCAGCTAATCTTGCGTTGCATGCACGTTTGCTGTTTACCAGCCATGGTATTGGTTCGTAAGTTCTTGCAGCTTATCAATTGCTTTTATGGGCATCTACCTGAATAAACTGAGCGCAAATTGCGGGTCAAGCAAGTTGGTTTTACTCAATAGTTAAGTAAAGTAACGCAGTTTTATCAACTCTTGTCAATTCGACCCGTAACATGCCAAAGATCAAGATCGAAACTTCTCTTCAGCTGTTCGGTGAGCTAGATCCCAGGATCAAAGGTGGGAGGAGAAAATAAGCGTAATTACAGTACCTCATTTTGCGCCATGATCATATATTCATGCGTGGCTGTGCCACCGAAGTTTTATCCTTCTGCTAAAGGTGCGATTGTTTGTTTATTTGTTTCTTTACAAACAACTTTTTTCTTTCTGACTTCATCAGAAACTACATAGTAATGGCCTCATTCGACTTCAACAAATCACTCCAATCGCTCCAGGGCAGCGTTTCTGGTCTTGGTGCCCAGTTCAGCCCGTTCGCTAAGCGCACTCAGCAGCTTATTCAAGAGACCCTTGGAACCGCAGACGAAAAGGTATTTACTATGCGATAAGCAATTCTCAATTCTAACGATGTCCAGACTCAATTGCCAGAGGAGTACTTAGAACTTGAACGTAGGGTCGACGCTCTCAAAACTGTTCACCAGAAACTGCTTTCAGTCACGTATGTTTTGCCTCTTATCTAGTGTAGGCTGTGCTGACTGTAACAGATCTCAATATGAGAACGAGAGCTACGACTACCCTCCTAACTTAGTATGTTTTGCTGCTGACGTCTGCCAATTGTCAACTAACAAATCTACAGAGGGAGTCCTTTGTCGACCTATCAAAGACAATCCAGCATAAGGTTACCAATCTTTCGCACGCGCAGTCAGCTGCAGAGGCGCAAGCCATTCTCACCAAAAGTGCTGAGGTCAAAGAACACAAGACACTTAATCATGCTTTGAGTAGAGCCGCTGCATCAGGTGCCCAAATTCTTGGTGATGCCGGTGAGCCTCTGGCTGTCGGGCTTGAGAAGTTTGCGGTGGCGGAAGACAAGATCGGTGACGCACGCCTAGCTCAAGACGCGCTTATTTCTAGCCGATTCAACTCTGCTTTTTCTTCTACGCTTGGCACAGGCTTGCAGATTGCGACCAAAGCACGCAAGAACGTTCAGAAGGCTCGTTTGACTCTGGATGCAGCTAAAAGTGCTGCTCGTACCGCTAAACCCGAGCGTCAGGTGGTTCTGCGAATTGAGCTTGAGCAGGCAGAGGACGACTTTGTCTCTGCTACAGAGGAGGCCGTATCTGTCATGAAAAACATTCTTGACACTCCAGAGCCCTTGCGCAATCTGTCAGACCTGGTTGCTGCGCAGCTTTCCTACTACAAGGCTTCAGTAGAGGTCTTAAGCCAACTGTTGCCTGAAATTGACGAATTGCAGAGCGAGCAGGAGTCTAAGTACCGCGAGGGTCGCGAGGCTACTTCATAGGTTATATTATTTGTAATATCTGCTTTTAATTTTACTATTCAATTTGGTGTTGTGAGTTTACTCTTCTTCGTCATCGTCAATGTCGTCCTGCTCGTTCTCAACAGGCCACTCTGCGGCGATGTCCCATCTGCTTCCTGGAGCATTGCCACTTACGTATTTGACGAACTTAAGAATGCCTGCGTCTCTTACCATTAACGAAAACACGTTCCACTCTGCCTGGCACGTCAATAGCACAGCGTCGTCATCCTCGGCTTGATCCTTCTTCTCCCCCGTGCTGTTGTTGCTGTAGCCAGCTTTGTTGCTAGTTGTGAGACCGGAGGATGACCCACGGTACACTGCCGGATCCAGTTCCTTATTGTTCGGGTCCGATTCATCTTCGCCCATCATGGAGAGCTCATAACCACCAAGTTCGCCGTCAGCCCATCCGAGTGTAGGTGTGAGACATAAAGTGCCTTCCAAGACTAAAGAATCAGCAGCAGCATTGGTAGCGATTTTTTCGTCGCCGTCTTTCTTGGGTAGACCAGTGTTTGTGGTTGCTAGGGTATAATCCAAGCCTGGCCTAAACCTGCGTGTGATGACTCGATGAGCCAAAGGGTCTAGGGATGACACCAATTGAATCCAGACACGGAATGATGCAGACGAGAGCATAGAAGCGACCTCGGCCAGCTTCTTGTCGGCATCTGATGTCTTGGTATCATTTCGCACTTCCTCAAATCTGGCACCGAAGTTTATGGCATCGACATTACTATCGTCCGCTTCGTTGCTATAAGACTTGATCCCATCCATATACATGTATCTTGCTTTGTGGGGAGGGCCTGCTAGTTTCCAGAACGGGAGCGCGTCGACTTCTGAAGAGGATTTTGGCATGTCGTCGTTTTCGTTGAGATCAGTTTTGTCAATAACTTTCTTGAGAACCTCTGCATACTCAGCGTTGAGAAAGTCACGAATTTCCAAGGCGCTTTCGTCGCAAAAGTATTGCGAGAGCATTTTTATAGAGGGAGTTTTGAGTAGTGTAGGGTTCATGTACTGGGCGAGGTAATCGAAGTCCACTGGGCTCAGCGGTGTGTCGTCTGTTTGCGGTCTAACTGCTTCTCGAAGCAACTTTTGAGCTTCAATAATAGCTTCCTTGCCCTCTTCATTTTGGCTAATGAGCTCGTACCTTTTTTTTGGGAAATCGTATTCTTGGATCTCATTAGACTCAAGTTGTTGAAGAGAACTCTTGGCCTCAGTAGCCTCCAATTCGCCCTCAATATAGCCATCTTCACCTTTCTGAGGAATATGAAACCAGCCAGATATCGAGACACGAGGTTTATCTACAAAAACCTCTTCAACATCGTGGAACGAGAGACCCGGTTGGACGGTGAAAAATGCCAGCTGGTTCCAAGCCGGTGGGATTTCAAGACACCAGTCTTTTGCAGGCACATTTGGTTTCACTGTAGGATAAAGGCGCAACGCACCTCCCCACCGAGGGTATTCCCATTTCTCGTCTGGGTCTGGAAGATATAGAATATAGGAAATGCGCCTTGAGCCAATAACATCGTCGTGGGTGAGCAGTTGGCATCCTTTGTGATATACATTAATAGAGAGATCTTGCTTGGTCCCCGACAGGGCGCCACTGCCTGTCACGTAAGAGAGGTATTCTCTGAATTCCAGCGAATACAAGGCTTCTCTTAGTTGAAAAAGGCCCCCGAGTTTTTCAAGCTCTGATTTATCTAGGCCAGAAAGATTTCGAAGATCGCCAGTCTGGTAAACTTTGTAGATGTCTGTTTCTTTCTTTGTGAAATGCAAATTATCCAGAATCTCTTTTTTTACTGTACGCAGAAGGTCGTCGTTGACAAAGCTCGAAATGACAGCATGTTTATAAGGCCCACTAGCCGCAATTGAGTCTCTAACGGCATCCTTGTTTTCAAAAAGGCCTGGAGTAAAGTTTCCAGACACAGAAGAAAATGATTTCTGTGTTTTTGACGGTACAGACGAGTACCGTGCATCCTGCTTGCGCTTTCCGGCAGTCGCGGTTGAGTCCTGTTCAGAAGAACTCATGATGATAGGGTTGAAGATGAAGTTGGCCCTGCTGCAAGAGGGTGAATTTTTTTTCAACATTTTCCTCAGCCTCGCATGGGAGTAATAATTACGAGTTATAGTGTTAATTGCGTTTGTGACACAACATCCAAGGCATCTTGAACGACATTTGGATACTGATAGCAATTTTATAACTTTTCTCTTGATTCTTTCATTTCATTCAGTATTGGGTGCAATTGTTTTTTTGATTAACTCTTTGCGCTAAACAGATTGCCTTTCAAAGACTCAAAATGGCTTGGGATCAGTTAGGCGTAAGTAGCCATCCTATTTATCTTGACCTTCTAACTCGCAACAGATCAATAGGGCCCATCTCTCCTACGCTTGTCTTGGTGGATTTACAACAATATTTTCTCTTATATCCCTCTTCATAAAAGAGAAGCTTTACATTGGCGAAGCCACCGTCGCTACTGTGTTCGGCATTCTCATAGGTCCCCAGTGCCTGAACTGGTTTTCTCCAATAACATGGGGAAATTCCGACAACATAACTCTAGAGCTCGCGCGAATAGTTCTCATTGTCCAAATATTTGCAGTTGCCGTTGAATTACCCAAAAAATACATGCTTCGTCATTGGCATTCTATTTTGGTATTGCTGCTGCCCGTCATGACTTTTGGATGGTTGATATCTTCTGTTTTCATCTGGAGACTGGTTCCTACACTCTCGTGGCTGGAGGCTTTGGTGGTTTCTGCATGTATAACTGCTACCGATCCAGTGCTTGCTTCCGCAGTAGTTGGAAAAGGAAAGTTTGCTCGCAGAGTTCCTGGCCACTTGAGAAACTTGCTATCAGCTGAGTCGGGTTGTAACGATGGCATGGCTTTCCCCTTTGCGTATCTTGCTCTCCTGTGTATCAAACACGCTGGAAACCCACGTAGCATCGCTTTCCATTTTATCGTCGTCACTGTACTTTATGAGTGTCTTCTAGGAACGCTTCTTGGTGCCTTTATCGGCTATGCCGGCCGCCATGCCATAAAGTTTGCAGAGTCTAAAAATCTTATCGACAGAGAATCGTTTCTCGTGTTTTATTTTGTTCTTGCTTTTTTTTGCACTGGAGTAGGTTCCATTATTGGTACTGATGATCTTCTCGTTGCCTTTGCTGCGGGCGCTGCCTTTTCATGGGACGGGTGGTTTGCGCGCAAAACAGAAGAGTCCCATGTTTCCAACGTCATCGACTTGCTTCTCAATATGGCTTTTTTTGTGTACTTTGGGGCCATAATCCCTTGGAACCTGTATGCAGCGCCTGAAATAGGCCTATTTCTCTGGAAGCTGGTGGCGCTTGCAATTCTTCTTATTCTTTTTCGGCGAATACCCATAATGCTTGCATTGAAGCCAATTATTCCTGACATTCGGACTTGGCGTGAAGCCCTGTTCTGTGGCCACTTTGGTCCTATCGGAGTCGGTGCCATTTTCATGTCCATCCTGTCTCGTGTAGAGCTTGAGCACAATGGAGCCACTCCACTTGCCAACATTCCTGACAGATCCCAGCCCAATTACATGGTTGTTGCCACTATATGGCCAATTGTTACTTTCCTAAGCATTGCCTCTATTCTTGTTCATGGTTCCTCAATTGCGGTATTTACTCTTGGTAAAAGACTCAACAACATGACGTTGACCATGACCCAAAGGGCAAATACTAACGGTCAATCAAATGGTCAATCGTGGCTTTCTCGCATTGCACGTATAGAGTCAGGGAGACCCTCTGGGATTCCAGGCCACGTAAACACGCTTTCTGGCTCAAAAAAAAACTCAATATCATCTATTTCCAGACCTAGGTCACAGCAGGTAGGCATGAGACGCCGTAAAAGAGGCCGCCGCCGCAGAAACCATGTACCCGCCAGCGTCTCGGTACACCTTAACAGCCTGCAGCACTCTTCCAGTATAGTGCAAGGGCATGCCATTACAAAGTTTCCTAATTTGACGCCAGAGAAAGAATTCATTGAGGCATCTACTAATTTCTATGAGTCAAGACTTAGCTTTGCTGAGGATGCTCAACACACCAAATCTTCCCGTAGGAGCTCAGATGTCAACGTCGATGAAAAAGACAACGACAGTGTTTTATCTGAGGAACAAGACCTAGTATTAACGACAACCCACAGTCCCAAAACTGGCCAGCGCGTTGTGGCATACCAGCTCGACGACCATATTATTATAGAAAACCCAGAAGGCGAAGTGCTCAAGCGATACCGCGTTTCAAGCCGGCAATGTCAAGCTTCTGTATCCACAAACATCTTTGTGCGGTTTCTAGCTCGTGTCGGGTTCAAACAGCCTGTTTATCTAGCCAGCAGTATTGCTTCTCCTGATATTGAAAAGCAACATGAGGCTCAGATCGAGAGCGATATCATAACGGTACATACGCCAATCAAGCACGAAGACGCACACAAAATCGACGACGAGCGTATGAAGAAACAAATCAAGAAGTTCTTGAGCAATAATATCACCAGTGCATCAAGCAAAGACAAGAAGGAGCCCAAGAAAGAGCCCAAACAACTTAAGGTGAACCCTCAAATCAATATCAAGAAAACATGTCGCCGTGCATCACCAGCCCCTCCAAATGTTGATATTATCGAGACCGATGAAGCCTTTGACGAGGATTCGAAAACAAGCACTTACACCACTTTTACAACAATGTCTACTGAAGACGATCGACTGATGGATGCTGAAGCCGATGAGGGTGAATCTACAGAAACTGAATTTGAAAAAAGCCGGCGGTTGGCTGCACTTGGCTCACACGAAGAAAGTGATGATGATGAGGATTCTCAGTTTCTTGCGGAGCGAGCAAGAGCGCTGAAGGTAGCTCAGAATGTACGGGCTTCCACTCAAAATCTTGAAAGAAATTCAAGGCTCTTTCCAAATTGAATCCTTCTTCAAGTAAGATTTATTTATTATCTTCAATTCTATTTTTGTACAGTCTATACAGAAGCATTTGTAAATGTGCGCTTTTTAGTCAATCGGTCTTCTTCTTCGCGTTGTAGCTTCTCGTCAATGAACTCTTTCTTGTGATGCAGTTCCCAGTTCTGCTTGAGAAACTTGAGTCCTGCAATGTTGTATCCAATCTGGTTTTGGTGAAGTTCCAAGCCCGATCGTAAAGCTTTACGCAGTGACTCCAGGGTTGGTCGCATGACCTGGTTGGCAACGATTTGACGGTGATTTATTTGGAGACTCGTACTAAGTACACGCGATACCAAGGGAATGTTCCATCTGCGTTGAGCCCACAGGTCAATGAAAACAAAAAGCGTAATCACCTTGTCGAATGGCAAGACGAGCAAAGCGTCCTCAAGCTGCGCAGCTCTAATTCGAGATATAACATCCATGACATACTTTTCGGCACTCACATTCAATGCTGCAAGAATTACGTTGCGTGTAGGCATTGCTGCGTTTGGGTTCTTCTTGAGGGATTCTTTGTGCTCCTTTTGAAGCTCGAGGTCAGCCTTGCCAATATCCAGTGCTTCCATAAGTCGTTCTCCAGCTTTGAGAGTCTCAATAGTCTGCTTGCCCGCCCGGCCAACATGCGTTTCATCGTTGTGTGTCGTCATTTCCGTGTCCTCCAAATCGTCGCCCTGGCCTTGTTGTAATGGCCCAAGACCATTTCCATCGTCGTCAAAGCTGCTTGTCAGATTGTTTTCGTACAACTCTTCTAGCTCCTTTTCTCGCTCTTCCTCTAAGAACAGGGGTTCGTCAGTGCGAACCCACACCCGAATGCTCTTGTCGTGCGAGCCAGTCACGATAAAATCTCCTGACCCAGCAACTGCAAGAGCCCAAATCTCAGACTGATGGCCTTCTAGCTTTTGGATGTTTTCAAATTTGTCACCATCCCAGTACTTAACCAGTTTGTCTTTGCCTACCGAAAATAGGTTATGGGTCTCTGGCTCGAACGCAACAGACATAATACTGTCTTGATGCGCAAAGATGGATCGATGACAGTCTCCAAAATCTAGGCCCCAGATCTTGATGTTCTTATCAGCAGAGCACGTTACCAGGAGCTTGGAATCAAACGAAACATCCATAGCAAGGACTGGAAGTTTGTGCCCGTAGAGACTCAGGAAAAACTTGAGCGTGTCCGTAAAAAATACCTTGACTGTATTGTCAAGCAACGAGGCTGTGACTAGTTTCATGTCAGGCGATAGGCGCACGGAAAGAACATCATCACTGAGCTCGAGAGTTCGTGTGTGCTTCAATCGCATACGTGAAACCTTGCGCGTTGTGCCTAGCACTTCCTCCTCTACAACCTTTATCTCCCAGAACTTGACAGATTTGTCTGCCCCACCGGTGACTACCGTCTTGCCGTCAAATCCGACATGCAGTGACCACACGGAACCTTCATGTGCTGGCAACTTATCAATTAATGATGAGCTTGCAACGTCGTATAGTTCGACTTCACCAGCCTTTGTACCCACAACAATAAGTGCGTCACCGGGAAGAAAACTAGCGCAAAGAGCATATCCACACTCAAAGGTTCGGATACAGTTGTGAGTTCGTATGTTCCATACTTTAAGCAAACCGTTAGACGCTGAGGCAACCATTCTTTCGTCCGAACTGACCGACAACGCTCTGATATCAGTGCGGTGACCAGCAAGTTCTACAGAGTATTGGCGATTGTACTCGGCAGGACCTGCAGACTTCTTTACTTTAGAGTTAAGAGGCGCGCTGACTGAAAAGCTTTCAATAGAATTATTGGTTAGCGAGGCAACAAGGCTAATTGTGTTGTTGTTATTCGTGGATGCCCAGTCCAAGCTTCGCACTTTTGCAGGAGTGCGAATCACCGTGTAAGAAATGTACTTCTCAACAACGTCGTCTTCGCTAATCGCATACTCTCCGCCTTCTGCAACATCCAGTCCTTTCTCCCGACGACGCTTCATCTTACGCGCCACAGACTTCTTAACCTCTTCATCCAAGCGTATCCGGAAAATCTCTATTGACCGATCAGAGTTTCCAACCAAGAAGTATCTACTGTCGCGGTGAAATTTGATGGTGTGGGCACGCTCACCACTTTGCTTCAGCACTGTACCCAAGTTTTTCACACGCTCGCCGTCTTTTTGATTCACATCCACTGCCCAAAACTTGAGTTCTTTGCTAGTAGAACCGGTGATAGCCACGTTGTGCTCGCTGCTCCACCCCATACTCCATGTCTCGCCGCGGTGAGCCACATGTGTTTCAATACAGTGTTGAGCTTCTAGATCCCACAGTTTGATGAGACCGTCTTTGCCCGCACTCAACAACCAGTTTTCTTCATCGTCATCAGTTTCAATCTCCTCGCCGTTATCGCCCTGTACCTTAGACTTTCCGCGCAAAAATTCGAGTGCAACAACCTGATCCCTATGACTTCTCAGTCTATAAAGCCCAACTTCGCCTACAAGATCCCATAATATGATGTTGGAATCTCGAGATCCACTAGCCAGTCGGGTTCCTGTGGAGTCGAACTTAAGAACCGATACCGCGGACTTGTGCCCGTTAAACAGCACAACTAGGGTTCCAGAAAGGGCATCCCATACTTTGATGACTCCGTTACTGTATCCACTTGCAACCATTTGACCTTGGTACTCGGCAATGCTAGTAACTTCAGCTACGCTATTGCCAGAAGAGGTATTCTCAGACCCCTCATTCCATCGCGATAGTAATGAGCCAGTCTTGACGTCCCACGTGAGAACGTCTTCCAGGCCGCCTACTAGAGCCCTTCCGCCGCTGCTATGGCTGGTTGAATTTGACTTTGACGGGAGCCAGACAACGTTAGAGCTTGAAGCTATCACACCAAAGGTCGATTCCTGCTCGAAGCGCAAGTATGATTTAACCATGATTGCTGTATATGCCTTTAGGAATGCCTTGAATAGAAACAAACTATGGCTTGAAAGTTTTCAGAAGTATCTCGCCCAAATCAAAAAACTAGTTTAAAAACCAAAAAAGATTGAAAATTTAATCGTTGGGATGTAATGATGTGATCTACTCACAGTCTCAAATATACTATGCGATTATAGGAAACAAATTTAGTAGAAATAAATAAAAAATAGTGCTATACCATGTAATACTGTAAGTCTTAGGCCCTTCCTGAGATCATGAACCGCTGCTACTGTCTACAGACTTATTCATCTTAACACCCGCAACTTTTTGTGTGTATGAAGCAATAGGAGCAATACGCCTGACTGACCGCACCTCATCTGCGCTATACCCTGGAATGCGAATGTTCCAGTTCCGCTCAAGATGAAGTTGTAGGTCCTTGCTTTCCAACTTTTCAGACTTGCGGTGCTTAGCGAGGCGACAGGCAAAAGAAGTAACACTAGTAACAAACTCGTCGGCAGCATCAAACAGAGTTTCTTCCACGTCGCCGTCAATCATGCCTTCGTTTTCGAGACCAATCACGCTCAGCACTAGTTCGCGAAGCTTTCGCTTTCCTAGCACTCTGTTTTCGCCCACATCAAATGTTGGAGGAAGGATCAGTGCCGGTGTCGTGAGTGCTGGGCCAACAATGGATGATCCCGAAGACAATGTAGGCCTGTCTGGTTTCACTGATACAGGAACCGGTTTGGTTACAGAAAGCACTTTTGGAATAGGTGGAAGGGTCGTCGGAGTCTTCTTTGGAGACGACATAGCTTGCACCGTTGGGACAGGAGGGTTAGGTCGCGCAGAGGGCCCAGTAGGAGCTGGGGACCCAGCTTGAGATTGGGGAAGAGCCTGTGGGGTGCCTCCTGGAGTGGTTGCAGCTGCCCGCTGTCGCTGTTGAATTTGCTGTAATCGCTGCTGGGGCGGAACGTCCATCCCTCCAGGTAGTGATGGTTGCCGTTGAACGGTCGTAGGTAGATTTTGCATAGGGGAGCCCATTCCCATTGGAGTCTGCGCTCTAGTCATGTTACCATTTTGTACAGACCCTACTGGAGGCACTGATGAAATTGTGGATGGAATGTTAATAGGGGAGCCTGCCTGCGAAGGTAGCTTGCTCAAGGTGGGGGAATTTGTATTAGATTGAGAAGCGCTTTGCGCCAAATGAGTCTGAAGATGGGACATTGATTGTTGCTGTTGCTGTTGCTGTTGCTGTTGCTGCTGATGCTGATGCTGATGCTGAACTTGCTGCTGCTGTTGAAGCTGTTGCTGGGCTTGTTGTTGTTGTTGTTGTTGTTGTTGTTGTTGCTGCTGCTGCTGCTGCTGCTGCTGTTGTTGTTGTTGCTGGGCTTGTTGTTGTTGTTGTTGTTGTTGTTGTTGGAGCTGCTGCTGCCGCAGTTGTTGTTGTTGCTGTTGTTGCTGAAGAAATTGGTTTTGGTTGTTGATGTTTCCGGTGTTCTGAGCGCCAGCTCCAGTACCTGATATTGGTACTTGGTTTAAATTTGAGATCTGTGGCGGGATCTGTGAAAGAAATGGTGCGCTGGGCGTACCAGGTGTCCCTTTCAGTTGTCGATTTGGGTCTTGCTGCATCAAAGGAGACGAAACTGCTCCTCCAACATCAGGCGAGGCAACAGCTGGTGACTGCCCATTCATAGTAGTAGGGGGAGGCGTTGCCTGCATGAACTGATTATTGCCTTGTTGTCCCGCTTGCTGTTGAAGTTGGGACTGTAGTGCAAGATAAATTTTTACCTTTTGCTCAAATTGTTGCTTCAGCTGTTGAATTTGACCCTGCCTTGCTTTAAGTACCTGAGGAGGGATTTGTTGCCCTTGCTGCTGAGCACCCTGTAGCTGCCTTTGTAGATTGAGAATGGTTTGTTGCATCTGCCCCAGTTGTGTTTTATGAGCTTGAAGCTGGCTTACTAGATTGGTGACGCTTGGTGATTGGCCTATTTGACCGGGTTGGCTAGGCTGGGCAGACGTTGGCGTTGGTCCGCTAGGGTTACTTGACTGACCAGCTTGCTGTCTTTGCTGTGCTTGCTGTGCTTGCGCGCGGTGGATCTGCTCGATAGCCTGTAAGCTTTGTCTTAATTTGTTGAGATAGATCTGTATTTGTTCCTTTTTCGCGTGTATTTTCTGCTCTTCTTGTTGTAAGTTTATTCGGTCTTCGTTGCTTATATCAGTACGCGAGAGTATGGCTTGCATGTTTTCTTCCTTTTTTTTCCACTCTTCAAAAGCGCGTTGGTAGTTAATAATGCTCTGTTTAATCTGTTCGCGTTTTTGAATGCTAAGCATGCCCTGCTTATTTAACAGTGCCGCCTGCTGCTGTGGAGTGAGATTACTGAGGTTCACGTTGTTCATTCGTTGACCATTTTGAGGAGGTTGTTGCATTTGAGCACCTTGCAGGTTGTGGTTTTGGGCATTTGGCTGCTGTTGCTGTTGCTGAGCTTGCTGTTGGACTTGCTGCTGCTGTTGCAACTGTTGTTGCTGTTTTTGCTGTTGCAACATTTGCTGGCGCTGAAGCAATGCCTGCTGTTGTGGAGTCAAGTTCTGTGATACCCGCTGTCCCGTCTGGCCCTGAGCTTGAGCCTGAGCTTGGGCCTGGTTTCGTATCATTTGCTGCTGCAAGGCTTTTCTTTGCACCATTTCTTGCACCTGTTGCGGTGTGAATCTCTGTTGGCCTTGCTGCATAGGAAGCCCAGCCTGTCCAGCCTGCCCTGATTGTGCCTGTCCTGACTGAACCTGTCCCAACTGCCCAGCCTGTCCAGTCTGCACTTGTTGGGGTCGCTGGGTTGGCATGTTGTTGACTTGCATTGCATTCTGTTGGCCTGTCCGGTTTTGGCCTTGTTGTTGTTGCTGCTGTTGGTCCTTTAGTTGTCGCTGATAATGCAGTAGGAGAGCCTTGATTCTATGAGCCCTGTTCACCATTTGTGTCTGTGCTTCCGAGTTCGGCGGAGCCGCCATAGATGCTGAGACAGCATCTTCATATTCTTGAACAAGCTTCGTAACCTGGGCCGGCTGCTGCGGGCGCATTTGGTTGTTCTGCTGGCCAGTGCCTGCGGGTGTCATTCCATTGTTCATCATCCAGAAAGTATCCTGCAATTGTGAAGTTGTGGCTTATATATATTGATAATCGCAAATGCAAAACGGCCAAAATCGTCTTCAGAGTGGTTGTATCTAGGTAAAGCGCGCTATAGACAGGCAGGCGTGCTTAAGGACCGGGGTTGAATGTCAGAGCGTGTCGGGCTTCGTAGTCTGGTGGTGATGAGGAAAGGTTGAAGTCGTAGACTTGAAAGCTCCAGGTTAAGGGTGCATGCCTCTTCCCAATTGGCCCTAACCCAGGTAAAGTGAAAATTGCGTGGGCTTGAGCTCTTTCTTGAAGCCAGCGGAAGAGATTAAGGTAAGCACCGCAAGCAGAACATGATTAAACTGAAGCTGAATCCAAAGAAGCTGGAAGAGAGCCTACGGAAGTCTGAAGAGAAACGGGTAGCCAAAGCTGCTGAGGCAAACAAAGTTGGCGCAGTAGGTGAGGTTACCAAGGACAGTAAGGCTGGTGAAAAGGCCGAATCAATCATCAAATTTAAATCAGAAAAAGATATTACCACCAAACCAAAAGAACTGAAGAAGCGCAAACGACAGGTAGACTTGGTACCAGGTGAGGAGGTTCCTGCCAGATCTACGGCATCTGCCCGAAAGCCTGCGTTGCCAAAAATTAAAGTCAAGGCCGTGGCAAAGAAAAAGGCCGATGTCATACCCGTTGATATTTCAGACGAGGAGCCTAGCGTACCTGAAAAACCAAAAATAAGACTTTCAGCGGCACTCCTAGGGAATGCAAGCACGAAGGAAAAAAAGACGTCGAAAAAGACGGGCGATAAAGAGGGCCTGCAGCCAAAAGTGAGCCTAAATCTTAAGGCCAAAGAAGCTTTACCACGCATTCGTGTCAAAGCATCTAGGCAGCCTGGCCAAGGCTACGACTCTGAAGCTCCTGACAGAGAAGAAGATCCTATGATTGAAGAGGCCATTGTGCTAAGAATGATTCCGGGGGCACACCTAGACTACTTGCGAGCTACGTGTGACGCTGGAGACCTTTCCAGGGTCAACATCAAGTTCAAGGACGCGCGACGAGCCATTGTTTCAATCAACGAGCAGCTGTTTGCTGCAAAGTTGGTTGACCTTCCAACTATTACAGAGGCCCACAAAACTTTCGACCGAAAAAACATTTACAAAGTGTCTGACATCTGCCAAATGCTTCTAGTAACAGAACCCATAGGTACGGAAGACGACGTCTTTCATCTTGAGTCCACCAAGACTGAGCGACCAGAGTCGTTGCTTACCCCACACGGTATCACACCGCCGCTACACAATGTCAAACATCGACGGTTCCGAAAGCGGATATCTCGCAAAGTCATTGAGTCTATGGAAGCCAAAATCGAAGAGCTATTTCGTCTCGATGACGAAGCAGAAGAGACACATTACGAGCTTCTTGATCCAGGAGCGGGTACGTTGACGCAGTCATCGTCTTCTAGGGCTGGCAGCGCTGCCCCGCGTGGGGCTACGCCTCAGCCAAAGAAAGACTCATCGGATATAAGAGAAAAGTCAGAAACGCATTTTGCAGATACACCTTACAACATGCTTAGCTCTCGCGCTGGATCACCTGCACCAGATATGGAACCTAGTAATGAGGAGGACGATGTTGACCTGCTTGGTCTCGAGTTGGAGCGTGCTTTAGAGGGGGATGAATCATCTGAGGATGATGAAGATGACGAAGATGATGACGAAGACGACGACGACGATGACGAGGACAACGATGGAAGCAATCATGGCGCCTCGCGGTCTGCGCAGAAAATGGACGAAGAAGCTCTTGAGGCAATCAGTCACAACAAGATTGTGCGCGAAGAAATTCAAGACTTAGAAGCCAGCATCCGGCGAAGTCGAGAAAACGCTACCAACACGTCAAATGCATTACTGCGTGACAGATTTCTCAAAGTTGTTCGCAAGCTGGAACAAGAACTCGAAGTCAAAAAGAGGCAGCTAGTCAACGTTACAGAAGAGAAAGACGGAAATGCAAATGCAACTGCAATCTCAACATTAGGCGGCCATAGTGGCGTAAACGAGAATAACCTACCGACACCGTTCACAGATCCCGCTGTAGAAGATTCTGAGTACTGGAATTCACCAATGCCAGAAGATGAAGCAACCACTATGACAATGCCGCAGGATCAGCAGCCAATAGATGTAAGCGAAGAAGAAAGTGATGGGACGGAGAGACAAGAACATACAGGTGTGAAAGAAGAGGAAAAAGCAGAATCTGATGAAGACGAACAAGCCAAGGAGGACGAAGACATCGAATCCCTATTCTAAACTGTTAGTTGTAAAGTATCTCCACGATGATAGCTGTTTGGCTATGAACGTTACATATATAGATTGCATAACTAGCTAAATACGCTCTCACTCGCCTTTGAATATACTATAGACTCAACATTTTAGGCCTTTAAAGATGAACAAAAATCTATTAACATGCTTCAAGAACAGAACACTACAGCTAGAATCAACTACCAGAGAATAAACTAATAAAACTAATAAAATAAAGATAAAAAGAGAAAGAGAAAGAGAAATAAAAGACACATGTCTTTATTTTTTGGAGCCACTTCTAACGTCTTTGAGTCTTACCAATAGTACGTTTACCAGAGAACAAATGCTTGGGCAAAGCAGCTGCAGTATGTCTGTCACCTTCACCCTGTCGGGCCATACGGTTTCGTCCACGCTGGTCAATCTTCGCCAGGCGCTCCGCCTTTGTGCGCTGTGTGTTTGCAACACCATCCATACGACGATTGGTTTGCAAGGCATCTGTCATGCGTGCAGAATCACGTACGGGGACGGAGTTCTCTGCCATGACAGTGTCAAGGCCGCCTCCAACGACGCCCGAAACAACAGAAGTAGAATACGCTTTCTCAGTGAGAGAGGACGTGTCGATACCAATGTTTGACATGTGCGATTCCATGGCTTCGACGGTTCTGCGTGTCTTTTTGAGAGGAATCTGGGCACGGTTTTTCAAAGACTTGTTAGATCGTGCCTTGTTCTTGATCATTTGTTGTCGGTTACGAATCCAAGCAGCTTTTTCGCGGATCTCTTCCTCCTCTTCGTCTTCAATGTCTTCTTCGCTTTCGTAGAATCCTTCTTTCTCTAGGCGCTCCTCCTCTTCTTCCAAGGCCAGAAGCTTGGCACCAATCTCGGGATCCAAGAAATCGTACACATTCTTACCATCCAGGATCTCGGGCATAATGTCATTCTTCCACTCGTCATCTTCGAGAAGATACGAGTCCTTATAGTCAGGTTGGTAGACACCGGCGCCACCATTCTCAATCTCAATATCACGAGACAACTTACGACGATCTGGATCGCTAACGTCATATTTTTTGAGGGCTGCAACAGCTTCAGGAATGTGAATATCTCTCGCAATAGGCATGTCATCACGAGGTGCTGGGCGAGCAACGTGAATTTTATTCAGGATGCCAGCCATTCTGTTAGAAGACTTAAGCTTCTGCTCGATTCTTGCAGTGAGCAGTTTGTCACAAGCCTTGTTACGCACCTCCATGATTCCCTCCTCTGTCAGGCAGGAGAGCTGCATGATTTCCACTGACACGTCTGGGATTTTGGTAATGGACTGCAGAAGCTCTTGACGCTCCTGGTCAAGGTCCTCAGGGCGCATGACATCAATCTTGTTAATGACGACGAGAACAGACTTGTTTGCAAACAAAGGCTTTATGGAGTGGAAAAGCTTGACCTGATCCTCAACCGAGAAGCCGCACTGTTCAGAAAGGTCCATGAAGTAAAGCACACAAGATCTAATATGAGCAATGGCATAAATAGACTGCATCTCAATGTTGTTCATTTCCTCGGTAGGACGATCGAGAATACCGGGGGTATCAATGGCCTGGAAACGCAGGTATTTGTAGTCGAAATGTCCGACGTAAAGCGACTTTGTGGTAAAAGCATATGGCTGGACTTCGACGTCAGCACGAGTGACAGACTTGAGGAAAGAAGATTTTCCCACATTCGGGTATCCACAGATCAAAAGCGTGCGGGTGTTGGGGTCGATAGAGGGAAGACGACCCAAGTGCTGGCGGACCTGCTCAAGATATAGAAGAGGGTCTTTCAGCTTTTTAACAATAGTAGCCATACGACCAAGAGCGGCCGTCTTGAGCTGCTTGCACTGAAAGAGGGACTGACCAAACTTGAGCAGTCTCGCGTAATCTCTAGAAACTTGTTCGACAAGGTTCTTAGCACGAGAAACGGCAGCCAAAGATACCTTGTAATGATTTTTTTCGTACAGAGTATCAAGAAGGTCTCTGTGAAAAGGGTGAATCTCGTTAATGTTGGGAAAAGACTCAACAATCTCTCCAAGCTTCTCACAAAAACCGTCACTTGTAAATCTGACCTTGCGCATGTAAAAAGCGCGGATTCTTGAGATCTTGAAGCCAGGGCGGATAACAGTGGGCGTTTTTCGCTGTGTGCGGTTAAGCACAACGTCCAAGAACTCCGTGGAGTTTGGAATGACGGGAATGTCTTTCCATGTGAGCTGCATTGTGAATATGTGAATGGCGATGGAGATGGAGAGGAGGGAAGTGAAATGGAAATCGAAAAGTTGAAAAAGATGAAATTTTTCATCTGCGCTTTCTCCCAAAGAAAAATTTCTCCCAGCTGACTAAATGCTTGGTACTCATACTGAGATATGCGTGTGCTTTAATGTACTGAAGGTGATTAAAAGATGTTCACTACGAGACCTGTGATCTGTGAAGGCCATTTAGGTACTTCTGTTTATTTTGAATTTCTTTGATCTTCTTCTGACATTCATATTGCAGACTAGGTTTGTGTTTATACGGCTTCTTAGCTGTTGTTTTCCCACTTGTAGTTTTGGTAGACTTTAAGTGATAACTATTTGGCTGGGATATTATTGCAAGAAACCTCGATATACTCTCTTTTTGCGCTTTTCGGGAGACCTTTACCTGGGAGAGTGTTCACCGTGGTCAGGAGTTTATAATGAAGTTATGGACATTGTATAGATCCTAGGTCGTATAGAACAGTCATAGGGCTCAGCACTTCTCAATTTTTAAATTCGCGAAGGTGAGCGATTTGTCTCCGATGACTTTGCAGGCCCATTGGTTGACATCTTTGAGTTCCTAAAAGATTGATCTTGGTGAGAAGATAACATTGTTTTTGAAAAGTGTTTGTGTTCTGGCCAGACGCGGGCGTCCTTCAAAAGGCCAAAAAAGCCACTGCATTTACGAGATTTACCACGTACCTCATTGACTTGAAGTGCAGAACCAAAAGGCTGCTGTCTGAGGGAGAGAGAAGTGCTACATCTACGAAATGTTGACCAAATAGTTATCCAAAACTATATTCAGTACGCAAGTAATATTAAAGCTTCTTTTCCACCAACGCTGATATAGTGGGTGTGACTACAATACATGCAATCTGCAAACAGTTAATCACAGTAACATATTATTCCTGAAATTTATAAACTCTTGTCTATGCTGTCGGAGAATCTCGAGCACTGCTCCTTTTTAAATCATCACCGCGTTCCCCCATTTCATTGTCCTGTTTGTTTCCAAGCACGTTGCCTTGATCTTCTCCCTCGCCCGTGTTATTGGAATTCATGTTCACAAAGGACTCAGGAGCATTTGTTTCTGCCTCCGCCTCTGCCCCCACTTGTGTTTCTGCTTCTTCTTCTTCTTCCCCAACCTCGGGCTCAACCGCCGAGCCAAGAGACATCATCACAGACTTTTCTAGCGACTCAATCTGCTCTTCATCGCCCATGTGATTCTCTGTAGGCTTCAAATCCGGGCTCGCATCACCCAGTTCTGGCGACGCGGCATTCGCCATGGAAGTGTCTTCCTCCTCATCCGCAATCTCACCTGAAGTATCGACGGTCTCTTCTGTGTATGTCTCTTGTAAAATAAGAGCGTCAAACACATTATGGTGGTGAATGTTAGCATTTGAAGAGTCAACCTGCACAGGTGGAACTTCACGAGATTCAGGCTTGTGTTTGCGAGAGGTGAACTGCTTGGGGGTCGAGCGACCTGGAGTTGATTGCCGTGATAGAGTCTGATTAGCTACAACTTCTCTTGGAACTGAAGACCGTATAGAGGGAGTTAGGCTTCTGGTCGCTGCTGGGCTTAAACTGCGTTTCAGCACAGAGGATGGCTGGTGCTGGGGTACAGGGATTCGAGACCATGAACTTTCATGGAACTCTTGCAATTGCAGCTGCTGTTGCTGTTGCTGTTGCTGTTGTGCCATGTTGCTTCTCAGCAGCTCCATCATCACCTTGTTATTTTCAGCCATCGCTTCTGTCATTCGTCTGCTGTTTTCACTAAACATGTTGAACATTTGGCCATTTGCCATGCTCAGATCTTGCATATACTTTGTGCTGGTAGTCAACGCGTCTGCAAGAACTGCAGTGCTCGCATCTTTTTGCATGAGAGCTTGGTTCATTTGCGAGATGGCTTCAAAAACGCCGCGATTAGACTCTTTCAAAATAGATGTAAGGTCGTTCACCGTAAAAAGGTTAGACGGCGGGGACGCGAACAAAGGCATCTGAGAGGCACGACTTGGAGTATCAGGGGGTTTGGCGACAAGAGATGGGGTAGCTGGCACATTTGCAGGAGTAGACACATTAGTAGGTAGTGAAGAATGTTGCACACTTTGAGATGTTGTCGTTGATAATTGTGAATCAGCCAGAGGCGCCTGTGAAATAGAGGGAGATGAAGGCAAAGGTGCTGTAAACGTAGAAGGTGGCGTCATATTAAGCACTGGTATGCCGGAAGAAGCATCAGGAACACTCGATGGAGAAGCTTTGAGTATAGAAGAAGAAAGAGGCTCAGAGCTTTCAGCAAAAGCAGGGCTTGAAGATTTTTGTACAGCGTCTTTTATCAAAGTGTCTGTTAAGGGCTCAGATAGAGAACGGGCCTCTGCATCATCTTTTGCAATAGACGTTGACAACTCCTCAGAAATATCTTCTCTTGGCACGTCCTTTGTAAACGAGTCAAGAGGAGGTTCGTCAGCATCGAGTGCAACAGCATCAGGAACATGATCATCCCCAAGCTCAGGCTCGTTGACATCAGCTTGTTCAATAGAGGGCTGGTAGTAGAAGCTAACTTCTTCATCCTGAGGCTTGTTTATACGCTCACTTGTTCGTGATTCCAGGTCCATATCCGCATGCGGTGCTGGGTCTTGCTCTAAACCTTGTTCAGAGTCTTGCTCTTCAATCTGTTTAGACACAAGCTGAAGCTCACGTTTACCTTTTGGTGTGCTCTTGATGCCCGTTTCAATTAACTTCCTTCTCTTCTTAGTCGTAGAAGGAGTAGCTGCCTGCTGCTGGCTTCTAGCTGCCCCGTCTTGACTCTCAGAATCATGATTCTGAGGCATCGCCCGTTTTTTGCTCGAATTTTGGAAGTTTTGGTTCAGTTTTTTGGGCTCTTCTCGGCTTTCCATATCCGAATGATAACCGTTTTGTTCCTGGTCAAACTGATCACCTTTTGAGGTTGGTTGCTTGAATTCAGTTTCATCGTAAGCATTTTTGACTGATCCGTCGCTGTCATGAGGTACCTTTTTAAACTCGATACCTAAGGAAGCTGACTTGCCGCGGTTTGACAGCCCTGTTGATAAGCGTTCCTCTTTTTCCGTACCAGAACGCAATAATAAGGGTAAAGAGTGTCGCGAGCGCTTGCGCTCCTGAAGTAAAAGCTTTTGTTGTTTTTCTCGATGGATTTGTGGCACTTGTGACTGCGTTTGCGATAGTGCATCCTCATAGCGTTGCTTGTAAGGATCTTCATTGTTTATAGACATGGATTCTGATGCCGGCAAAGTTTTCCGTCTATTTTTCAGGCCGTATTTGAAAGGCGTTTTGGGATTGGATGCCTCTGCTTCTGCCTTCATGCCGGCAACTGTCCTGATTAGATCAAGCGTTTTTTTCGAATATGGAAAATGAACTGGATCTTCAATCTCAACATTCGGATTTTCGTGTAGCATTTTCAATTGATTCCAATATTTTTCGCCAATTTTAATCAGGTCGAGAACTTTCTCCATGCAGCTTTTCAGTCGCGCAAGCCTACGAACTGGCTTGATGTGATGATAGCTCCACCAGGCGTAATTTATGTAAACACTTGTCCACTTAGACTTGTTTTCAAACGGGTTGATGCCAATGACAATTGTCAGAAGTGCGCGAACGGCAGCGTCGTTAAAAAGATGGCGCGGCAAGTCTGCGCTAAGATCAGGTGGCATTTCCTGAGTGTTAGGTGCAACTATAACGGTTTCTTCTGGCTCTGGCTCTCGGTCCGCGTATTGGTTTGCAAGAGACTGTTCGGGGCTTGAGCTTCTGGGGAGAGAATATTCAGACCGCCGTTGTCGCAAATTTTGAGGTTTTCGAGCCGACCTAGATTCAGGCCGGCCTGTGGAAGAAGCGCTCTTGTCGCGAGAAGTTTCATGTATTTGTTTCCTGGGCGTCTTGACGTTGTCAAAATTGTTATTGTACTGAGCTTCTGAATCTGATATGTCTGAATATTGGTCAAAAGCATCCGACGAATCTCCCTCGAGCTCTGAAGGCTCGTAGTGATTCTCATCATCAGATCCGTCAAAATTTTGTTCTTGCTCTTGTTCCTCTTCGCTAGATGACTCCTCTCCTTTTATAGACAGGTCCAATCCATTGCTGATGCTTTTTTTTGCGACGCGTTTGGCTCCATTTTGGGGCCGGCCACGACGCGTTTGATGGGCAGACTTTGACTCGCCAAGGGAACGGCCCGAGGAAGAAATAGTTTGGCTTTCCATAGCTATCGCTGTGCCCGTCATAGGCTGATCTTTGTGTAGTAAATTGTATCGTGTACCGTGCAAATGGTCAACTTTGTGTTCTTCGTATTTCGTTCGAATTGCCGAAGGAAAGGCTTTCAAGATGGCGGCAGCTATAGTTTCGGCTTCAGTATCGGTAGAATGATCGGTAATATGTAGTTGCTGTACCAATCGGGCCATCCGAGTGTCCTATGGAGTTGTGAAGACGAACTGAAATCGAACCCAAAGTTCGGTGGTGGGCTTGCTTCAAGTAAGAGACCAGTTTTGGGAGAGACGCGTAGCGCCCTAGCCCATATGGTTAAGGGCAGCTGAAATGCCCTTGCCCTCAAAGCGATGAGATTGATAAGATAACGTTATTTTGAGATTTTTAGCAGTGGTTACCCGCCAGTTAGCTTACAGCCGTTTTTGCATGTGCAGATTCATAGAATTTGGTGTGACCTATGACTAGTTAACAAGCGTAACACATCGTATGTCATGCCAGTGGCAATTGAGATATTGCTGTATGGAGACTTCGACAACTGCGCGGCTGACAGAGCATGACTCAGCAGCCAGCCATTTGTGACCAAGGATGACTGCAGCATGTACAGGTACACGAAGGTACTCTTGCAGTTGTAGAGTTGCCACAACAACAGCTTCCTGAGATCTTAGAAGATCATTCTAGAATATCTGTCGTTCTCGATTCTACATCATTCTATCCTATTGCGGCAAATTTAGAGAGCTCAACCCTTAACCTGCAGCCGTCACTTGCCGGGTAAGTTGCCCCCCTTGTGATTTGGCTGTGTGTTTCAGCAGAAACAAGAAGAAATTTTTTATTTTTTTACTTTTTTAGCAAAAATTTTCAAAAATTTTCAAATCGCAAAAGTGGCGGAGAGGGCGCAGATAACAAACGTTCATATATAAATCTTGATTTCTCCCATTTTTGTAAATTTTTCTTTCTCTCTTCTCTTCAGACATCATCTAAAAGAAGATTCAAATAATTTACAATGGGAAAGGAAAAGGTACATATTAATCTCGTCGTCATCGGACACGTCGATTCCGGCAAGTCTACTACGACTGGACATCTCATCTACAAGTGTGGTGGTATTGATAAGAGAACCATTGAGAAGTTCGAGAAGGAGGCTTCTGAGCTTGGAAAGGGTTCATTCAAGTACGCCTGGGTTTTGGACAAACTTAAGGCTGAGCGTGAACGTGGTATCACCATTGATATCGCTCTCTGGAAGTTCGAGACTCCCAAGTACTACGTCACTGTTATCGATGCTCCCGGTCACCGTGATTTCATCAAAAACATGATTACTGGTACTTCCCAGGCTGATTGCGCTATTCTCATCATTGCCGGTGGTGTTGGTGAGTTCGAGGCTGGTATCTCTAAGGATGGTCAGACTCGTGAGCACGCTCTGCTTGCTTTCACCCTCGGTGTTAGACAGCTCATTGTTGCTGTTAACAAGATGGACTCCGTTAAGTGGTCTGAGGATCGTTTCAACGAGATTGTCAAGGAGACTTCCAACTTCATCAAGAAGGTTGGTTACAACCCCAAGACTGTTGCTTTCGTTCCTATCTCTGGATGGAACGGTGACAACATGATTGAGCCCTCTTCCAACTGCCCCTGGTACAAGGGATGGTCCAGAGAGACCAAGGCTGGTGTCTACAAGGGTAAGACTCTTCTTGAGGCTATCGACTCTATTGAGCCTCCTTCCAGACCTTCCGACAAGCCTCTCCGTCTTCCCCTCCAGGATGTTTACAAGATTGGTGGTATCGGAACTGTACCTGTCGGTCGTGTTGAGACCGGTGTTATTAAGGCTGGTATGATCGTCACCTTCGCCCCCGCTGGTGTCACTACCGAAGTCAAGTCTGTCGAGATGCATCACGAGCAGCTTGTTGAAGGTACCCCCGGTGACAACGTCGGATTCAACGTCAAGAACGTTTCCGTCAAGGATATCAGACGTGGTAATGTCTGTGGTGACTCCAAGAACGATCCTCCTAAGGGTTGCTCTTCTTTCAACGCCCAGGTTATCATCTTCAACCATCCCGGTCAGATCTCTGCTGGATACTCTCCAGTTCTTGATTGCCACACTGCCCATATTGCTTGCAAGTTCGAGACTTTGATCGAGAAGATTGACCGTCGTACTGGTAAGAAGACTGAGGACTCCCCCAAGTTCGTCAAGGCTGGTGATGCTGCTATTGTTACCATGGTTCCCTCTAAGCCCATGTGTGTCGAGACCTTCACTGAGTACCCTCCTCTCGGTCGTTTCGCTGTCCGTGACATGAGACAGACCGTTGCTGTCGGTGTCATCAAGTCTGTTGACAAGTCTGAGAAGGCCGGTAAGGTTACCAAGTCTGCCCAGAAGGCTGCCAAGAAATAAGCTATTGATTGTAATTTAGTCATGTAATTAAGGCGTTTTATTTATATTCAAGTAGTTTTTCAAAAGTTCCAAAGCCTTTAATTTGTTTTCCTGTAGCTACTTATTCCACAAGGCCTTTATATTGTGCTACAGTGCCATTGGGAAGTATTTGACTCAGGTGTTCCGCGGAATCAATTCCTTAGCTAAAATTTCATGTCCAAGCCGAGCTGCTGTATACTGGCAGTTACGCTGAATCTTACGAGAAGTTTGAGTGCTAGCTTGGCATTGAGTTGCTCAGAAGTTACCCTCCTCGATTGCGGTCTTGGTGCCAAGCATGGCCAAGCGCCATCTCTCTGCCACATACCAATGTAGCTTAGATCTAGCAGCCTATGGAAGGTACGCAGGGAGTACCTAAGACTTTTCCAAGCTCTGCCCAAGAGCTGCTGAAGTGACCGAGAACAACGGGCAGAACGTCGCGTTTCTTGTCGCTATAACAACAAACTTTTAGGTGCAAATTTAACTTTTTGCGGTACCTCTACATTGGTACTTCTTACTTGCAGCGAATGCTTAAATATTCGACCTTTTCCAGTTTTCTTTCTTCGTTTTCGCTTCTGTTTCTTCTGGTTTTGCTTCACCTGGCATTCGGCACTTGGCACCTGGTTCTAACACAATGTCTACCTTGCTACTGCCGTATTTCGACAATTCAAGCGACGACTCTGTCACCGTCACCTCACAGTTCAAGTCCATCAACTCTCATGGCGTCGTATCTCCTCCGGCCTCAGCAGCGAATTCTCCAGTCAGAAACCCTCTCGATGTTTTAACTAACGCCTCTCCAACGATGTCTGTAACAGGCTCCCCGACACCTGGTTCGCCCTTGTTTTCAGCTAGTCCTGCGTCTTCAACGTCTTCCTCTTCATCGAACACTTCTGCCGAAAAAGCTGATTCTCACACTTCTCAGAGCACAGAGACACTGCGCTGCAAATGGCTTGCTTGCACTCGTACTTTTGAAGATGCAGAAACCCTTTATGCCCATCTCTGTGATGCTCATGTTGGTCGCAAGTCTACCAACAACTTGTCTTTAACATGCCGCTGGGAGAACTGCAGGGTCATCACCGTAAAGCGTGACCACATTACCTCTCATATTCGCGTACATGTACCTCTGAAACCATACAAGTGCGACTTCTGCAGGAAAAACTTCAAGCGTCCACAGGACTTGAAGAAGCACGTCAAGACTCACGCTGAGGATTCTCCCGCAGCTTCAAAGGCTCCTAGTACTTCTGTCTACCGTAACAATGTATATCCAGATCAATATCCTTTACACAGCCACGGTGCCTTGGACTACGGGTATTCTTATGGTCAGCAAGGCCGGTACAAGAATGACTTTGATTATAATCAAGAATATTCTCAGCCATCATACCAGCAGCAGCAACAACAGCAGCAGTATCCATCTCGAAGCCGGTACCAGCAAGCATCTCGTGGCAACATACACTCGCCATCTGGCTATGGCAACTTTGACCAGATTGCATCCAATCCTGGCTATGAGGAGCAATGCAGCCGCAAGCGTGGTTTTGAAGCTGCATCAGACTTACTTGACGACATTAAGCGTGCTCGTATAACCCCAAACTATAATGCAGACATGGCCTCTCGCTTGTCTACCATTGAGCAGATTGTGTTTGGCTACGCTACGTCTCATTCAATGCCACCTGCAGAAACCCAGGGATATAGCAGACAGCTCCCTCCGTTCAGGTCTCAACAAGAATTACTTGATGCTGATCAGTTCTTTTCTCAGCTTTCGTCAAACCTTCCAGGCAAAACAGACTATTCTGTCAAAGAACCTGGTTTGGGATACGCCAATTACGGCTCGTATAGTCAGGCATCGCCACTCCAGGCGCCAGTGCTTTCGCCCTCAGTAAACGTGTACCCGACTTTGAATTCTCCTCCTTTAAGCACGCCTTATAGCCATACTGCAAACACCCCTCATCCCCAGCTGGCCTTGCGTTCTGAATATGATAACGGGCGCCGATTTTCTGTGGGGGTTTCGCAGAGGTCTTCCAAGTTGCCTGCTTTCGATACTGGTGCTGACGAACTAAGCTTGGCAATGCATAGCCTGTCTGTTAACTGCGAGACGTCAGGGCACAACAATCATGTCACACGGCACGCTAAAGTTATTAAGCACATGCGGCAACTAATTGAATTGATGCTCAGAGAGCAGTCTCTGACGGAAACGAAGGAGTCCCGAAAAACTGGGCTATACCCCACGGTTGCAGCTTTTTAGGTTGAAACCCTAAATGGGGTCATAATTTTCCATTTTGTTTCGTTGTTGCCGTTTTATGTAGTAAAGTGAGTTGTTTTATAGTTTTAGTTGGAGTAAAATTTATTTGTGTTTAGTTTGTCGAAGCTAGAGGGGTGTTTATATGTGGTATACGGTGCAAAAGCTGTTGCTACTGGTCATGTAGTCTAAGGTGAAGTCTAGTCTAGAAAGCATGAGATCTTTAAGTCTGCGCCGCACGGCTGAATAAATAAGCTTGTTTTTAAGCATAATTGCAAAGTACCTAGGGTTAGGTTCTAAAACACAGGCATTTTATAGGGATCAAAAATATATAAAAAACTCGGAGACTTGTTTGTTTACTTTCATGTGTGTTATATGTATCAAAACCCCGTTAGAAAATTCCTAGGGGCAAGATGACATTGCGTGCTTGAAAGGTTGAGTAACACGGAAATTGTGAATGATAAGAGGGTTATTTACAAGGGATAAATGCTCACGTCACTCCCACCTTGAATCCCATTTAGATAGTGCGGTGATAGTTACGACAACTCTAACAAATGCATGTTCTTATTATCGAGCAAACTAAGGGGTTTGTAAGGCTCAAGCTTGTATATATATATGATAGTAGTAGTAGAATGTACATCTAGAGTAGAGTAAATCTAAAGTAGAGTCTAGATCAAGTACGTATACCAGCAAGCTAAATGTGCTTTGCTTGAAATTGTGTAGAAGAAAAATAAAGAGATCACTTTTTGCTTTTAGTTCTACCCTTTTTCTTGCCTTTGACAGTTCCACCTTTACCCTTGATAGTTCCGCCCTTGCCTTTGTTTTTGCTTTTGCCAATAGTTATAGTTCTGGGAATGGTATTAAGTGTGCCATTCTCGAGATCGGTGATGTCAATACCTGTAACCTTTTCAAGTCCCTTCACCGTTTCTTTAACTGTTTTTTTAGCCGTTTCCTTCCCCGCTCCTTTTGTCATTTCCTTCACCGTTTCTTTTCCCGTTTCTTTTACCATCCCTTTCAACGGTCCCTTGACTGTTCCCTTAACCGTTCCCTTCAGCGTTCTTTCTTTAGTTGCGTAATCTGCTGCACCGCTTTTCAGCATCAGAGTCCCGTTTATAAAATCGACAAGCTCATTCAGACTCTTTTCATCCATGTCCTTCAACATGTTTTTTTTCTTCGTCGCTGCCATTGCTGCTGCTGCCTTTTTTGCTGACGTATTTACCGGCTTAGCTGCATTTTTTGGTGTCGACGTCAACGTAGGCGGTAAAGGCTTAGGTTCTGAGGTAGCCAAGGGGTCAAGACTGCTCTTAGCGACTACCTTTTTACTATTGCTATCATACTTGTTGGAATGGATCAAACCATGGCCTTTCGACCTTGAGAGCATCATTTGTAAAGCCTGCTTCTTTTCATTGACACCCAACCTTGCATCTTTCTGTAAAGCCCCAAGAATACCTCCACTAGCATCAAACTTGGCCCGAGTCTCGTGTGCAACTCCTGCTAATTTCATCTGTTGTTTTAGTGACTCAGCCTCTTGGGTTCGTGGATGGTCCTTTCCAAGGATAGTCATATAATGTTGATGCGCCGCGTCCATGGACTCAACCGCGTCATGGTAAGCGCCCCATGCAGCTTCACAGTGTGCTAGGTGATAGTTAAGATCACCATGCGCATACGTAGACGAGCCCCCATATTTCAAAATAAGAGCTCGTGCTGTCTTGTACCAAGGCACAGCGCGCACAAACAAAGAGTGGCGCTGCAAAATGCGACCGAGGTTACTAAAAAGTGCAATATAAATTGGATGGTCTGGTGATAAAAGCGAAGAGCACATCTTGATGAGGTGAGCATGTATCTCTGCAGCTCCTGTAGAGTTACCAGCCTTGTCTTCTAGCCCAGCCAAGTTACCGTACAAAGTCAGCACCTGATGCGAGTCATACCCAGAAAGTCGCTCTTGTATTGTAATCGCCTTGCGCAGGCTGTTGCACGCTGCCATATGGCTTCCTACTTCGCTTTGAGCCAGCGCAAGTTCTGAGTAGATCGCTGCCACGCGCAAGTCTACCAGGCCATAAATGTAATCATGCACGTTCAATGCCTCGTTGAGATCTGGAATGGCAGCTAGGGGCTCGTGCCGTCGAACCTTTTGTGCACCCTCATCAAATATCTCTTCAGCGATTTGGCTTTCGACAGACGCGCTCTTAACGACGGGAGTCATATTGAGCAGATCGGCGAGACTACAAAACGGCTCATGCTGTAGCAAGTCCGTTTTTGATTTTTTCTTCTTCTGATCTGTTGCAATAATACTAGCCTGGCTGTCTGTCGCGAAGTTGTACTTCCGTGCCTTCCATTGTAAGCCCATTTTTTGCGAGAGGTTCCGGAACAAGGCCACCTTATTTACTTGCAGGTCCCAATGGTCCGTCAAATCATACCGAAAGCGGCGCTTTGCTTCGACTATAATTTGGCATAAAACATTTGCGCGGGACAAGTCCGCAAACATCGAGCAGAGCATTTTGGGCACCAATACTGGGTCAATGCAAACAAACACATTGGTAACGGGCCCGTATCCCAAAAGACAGTTGAAGTAATGGATCACCATCTGAGGCATCATGTCAATGGGAACCATGGCCATAATCTCATTTAGTGCGTTTTTTGCGGTTCTTGCTACAATCTCTGTCAACACAATTTCATGGAGAGTGCCCAGTAGCCCTGTACTGGGAGCAGTGAGCTTGGCTATAGCACCGAGATATCGCATGTTGATACCTCTTGAGTGCATGATTTGTGTTAAATGAAAACCATCCAACGGGAAAGGAATGACACTGGACTTCAAATCATCTAACATCATAGGGATCAAAGTACGGTGAACAAAACGGGACACCTTCATGACCCGATTAGTGTCCTTTGAGTACTGGTCCCGCAGTGGCCCTTCGGGAACAATGAGCAAGTCTATCGGGACGTCTGGATTTAGAGCAAACTCTTGGAGGCCGTTCTGTATGACGGCATTGTCAAAGTGCTGCATGGCGCGATTGTGCTCGTCTTCGTTTTCTTGCAGGCAGTCTGGTGAGGAGTCTTGGTCAAGATCTTGGCCTTGACCACTTCCTTGGCCGTTGCCTTGGCATCTTCTACGGGCATATTGGCCTCCTTGATACTCCTGTTCTCCTCGGGACCATTGGCGTTTCTCCTTATCAGCGCCAGATACGCTGTGACCCGAACTTACTTTCTGGGCATACTTGGCAGCCACGCGTGCCCTCATTGCCAAGGTATTCACTCGCCACCACTCCTGGACTGCCTCCATCCTCAGCATGCCCATTCTATGCGGATACTCCCCAAAGTCTTCTTCATCCTCCTTGCAAATTTCGTTGTAGAACGAAATATCCAATGGTGTCAACCTGTGAAGTCCTTTGACCAGGTACCGCCGTTTGTCGGGCCCAATAACGCCGCTCACCTCTTCCGACAATGGTACCATCATTACAGTCCCTTCTTTGTTATTGCGTAACTGACGCGGCGCAACATGACACGCCTCGCTGAACGTCTCTAGTAACGTGAGAAATTCTCTATCACCAAAAATGTTCTCGTCACCAACATTGTCCCGCAATGGCTGTCCATAAACGCCATTAATTCCTGACTTACCACCAGCTTTGACAGATCCCGGAATAATGGCCTGCGCCATGATCCTGCGTCCACAGTAATCAACGACAGTGGTGAGCAGACCGGACAGCCCCGGAACGTCCACGCGGTTCAGGTAATTTACTCCCATCACTTCCTTTCCCGCATTGTACCGCATACCCGCAGCCACCTCTGGATCAGAGTAGTCTTCCATAACTTTACCACAGTAATGAAACACAATAGCCCCGTCTACAAATACCCACGACGGTTCAGGCTCATGGGGGTTGACGGGCAAAATATCTCCTTGCAGAATAGCATGAGCGCCCTTTGCGGCTGCTTGTGAAAATGCATAACAGGTCTGGTACATTGTGCGGTCGCGGTGCATTGAGTCTACGACGGGAAACCGGGGTAGGTCTCTAGCCTGCTCAAACATGCTGGTCCAGTCGGTGCAAGTTGCTGATGCTGTTACTGTAATTGGTGCTTCTGCTGACATGCTTCCCATAAGCTGCGTGAAAGCAATATCTTCATGTACGGGTTCCGGCTCAACTAGCCACGGGACAGACAGGCTTGAGTAGACTGGATTGCAATAAGCCAGAGTGTCCACATAATGAAATTTTAGGGAATTGTACTGAAGCGCGCCTTTAATATTAGGACACTCCTGCTCCAAAACCATCTGTAGAGACTGTCTTGTTCCAGGGCCTATTTTTGAATCTTTCCGTGGCTCCGGATTGAAGTGAGAGCCTAGAGAGCCATTGACATAAAACCCCGAGTACTGAGCTGTGATGTTGATTGTCTTGCCTTCAATGGTGTCAACCTCTAGGTAAAAATGGTCGCCTTGGAGTAATCGGTTTGGCGAGGGCGGGTTCCATTTTGAGAGGCGCAAAGACTTTACTGCGCGTCGCAATTGTTGTGGTAAGGGAGCGGCGATTTCTTGGGTTGATACTGGGTTGCGATGCTGGTTCGAGTCCAACGTAACGGCCGCCATAGCTGTTCGCTGATCGATTTCGTGGCTGCACTCAATCACCCGTTGCATAAGGTTGGAATTGGTAGCCCCTGGGTAGACTATAGGGAACGCTTGTGTGCAGTGTGTGGGTGGCATGAAGCCGAGGGCTTCACGAACTTTGCAGACGTGAGCCAGTGCCGCAGCTCGCGAAAACCGAGAAAACGCAATATCAACAAGCGGATCTTCTTGTATGTTTGCAAGATCAGCAATGAGCTGGAAATCATGGAGGGTCACTTCATGCCGTTCTAGCTCAAAGCAAGAGTACTGTGACACGCTCACGAGGTCTTGGATATAGTGCTTGAGCTGGTACACGGTATCAGAGGGAAGAACCTTTTAAGTTAGCAAGAGCCAAAACAATTATTTAGAAGCAGGAACAATGCTTACTTTGATTTTAGTCTCTTCTTTAGTTGCAGAGTTCTTGACGACAACCTCTATAAGGTCTTTTGTAATTTTGTTAGCCATCCATATTGATAAATTTTGCTGAATTGGGTTGTGTCACAAACCCGGTTTACAGTTCCATTAACTCACGGTTATCGTTCGAACTTGTATTGACTCTTTCATAGCTAGAGGAAACCTGGTCGGCCATTGTGTGCAAAATTCAAAGCAAGAGCAGAATCCCTAGCGTACCGGTAGAGATGCGTTTACGCTTTGTATCTTGTATTTTGTAGGTTGGCCTCTTCAATAAAGAAACGAGACGAAGAAAGTCAATGAATTATATGAACATGGACAAGAAGAATTGTGGCCTCAACATCCATGATGTTGAGGCCGTGCCTTCTGCCATGAGATGCGCTACGAGCAGCATGAACCGTTATGAACAAAAATGTCAGTATTTACAAGCAACGAGCGTGATGCGAGCGTGGACATACTATGCAGCGATTTCGTTACAGAAGAGGTTTTGTTACAAAAGAGACTACGTGCTCGAAAACAACAAATCTAGAGAACAGCCAATTTTCTTGTGACCGTGTTGAATCATGGCCAGCTCAAGTTTAAGGTAAAGCAGGTGAAAAAGATCATGAATATGGGCATTACATTTCTAAACAAAACTCGTGAACTTGTAAACTTGCAAACCAAATGCAACATTAGCGTCAAACCGAATACAGTGTACAACTGTAAGCCAGCTGCTTAATGACCAGTAACACGTCTAGACTCGGCAATAACTCTAGTCATTGCCTCCACTTTGCCTTTGGCACGTCCAAAGGTTCCTAGCTTCTTCTTTGCAAGCTTGCGTGCCCGCTTTTCCTGAGAGTTACGGATGAGTTCTATAATTCGGCGCTCGTAGGGAGCCAAGCCGGCCACCTCTGAGATGATGTCGCGAACAAACGTGGTGCGGGCAGAGGCGGCACCCTTGCGGTAAGAAACACGAGAGCTCTTGACCCGGGGAGTGACTTTGTGGCCCTTGTTGAGGCCAATGGCGAGTCCTAATGTGAAAATGGGTGTTAGTGCTTTGTAGTACTATACTTGTAAATGACAGGTGAAAGCAGATATGGCGTAGGATGAGAGGCTAATCCAGAAGCTACCAGAACCACTGAAAGACCAAACAGCAAGTCAAGCAAAAGAGATGAGCCTTGCAGAAGAAAAGGAGATTTCAAAAAGCACACGTACCTGATTTTTGAGCAGCCATTTTTGTATACGTTGTTTGATTTAGGCGGGAAAGATGTCTGAACAAATATCGAGGAAAAAAAAGAACAAAATAAAGGTTGAAAAAAATCTGCCGCTGTTTTCCAGTCGTGATGCACGACTGGCCTAGAAGAGTTCAGCCGTACAAATAAACCTAACTTTTGCTGGTCGTTCCAAAAAGGTCACGTGAACTAAAAAATAGCACCTCTATAGCCAAGCTTTGGTTATGTGTCATACTGTAATATACTAAGAAGCTATGTGCGAGCCTGTATATATGAGAATGATAGACCAAAGATCGACTTCCGCTTTGAGTAAGACATGAAAAAAAAGTGACTGCTACTTTTCAGTTTAAGCAAAAAACATTGCAGCCGCACTAGTATACAATGACCACTGGTAGTATTGATTAGATGGGAATGTAGGTCACAAACAGAGAAAGTCTGGATTCTTGAGTGCAGACTACCGGCTGGCTAGCTTGGATGGCTGAAGAAGACCTAAACCTCAGATGTACATGGCCGACGTTTGATGACGGCTGCTTGTTTAATTGGAAGTGGCTACTTGACGATAACAGCTCACCTGTAGAGAAAAAGGAAGTAGAAGTAGCATGAGTATCAAGGGCAACAATTGTAGCAGTGTCCATATGGACAGAAGTGTCAGAATTCAACGAGAACAACAAACACAGCAGCAGTAGCGCATGTCCAATGCAGCTTTCTTTCTCTCTCTCTCTCTCTCTCTCTCTCTCTCTCTCTCAATCAGCAATTAAAATACACAGTATTGCCTCACAAATATCATCTTGCGGCAGCTCTAGCTAAAGAATAACAAAACAATCTTACGCATTCTCGCTTTTGAATTTCTTCACAATAAATTATACGTAGTATCCTATTTAAAAAACAAATCTTGGGTCAACTGCTTCAATTCAAATATCTCTGCTGTCCTGCTTGCAATTGTGTTATCTCGGCTGCTGTCCTTCTACAAAAGACATGGCCTCTTCCCTCGAGATACTCGCAATTGTCGACATTTTGTTATTGAACATGACGCCGTAAAACTTCTCTGCAACGTGAATCATTTCATTTCGGAACGTTGTGCATATAAACTGACCTCCGTTTTGCGCGAGCTGCGAAATCATAGACGCCACCGCCGTGCGGTACTGCGTATCAAGGTTTGCGTCGATCTCGTCGAACAAATAAAACGGCGCCGGATCGCACTGCTGGATAGCAAAGATCAAGGTGAGTGCACATAGCGATTTTTGCCCCCCAGAGAGCTGTTCGATGCGTTGCTGGTCGTCTTCCTTAGAATTGAACGATACACTAATGCCAATTCCAACGTAGTTCTCAACAGAGTTCGAAGCCACACTTGCGCCAGCGCCTGGAGCGTCTTCTTCTTCGTCTTCGCTATCACCATCGCCGCCACCCTGAGCAGCCTGCCTTCGGCCACCTCGGCTACCTCGGCTATGCCCATCGGATTTGCGGTGCATCACGAGCGATCCACGTCCCGCCGGAACAAGCCGCTCGAAGATTTTGCTAAATCCCATTGACACCTGCTTGAATGTTCGCGCAATCGCCTCATCTTTGCGCTGGTCTAGCGTAATAATTAGTTTTTGAATAGAGTCTGACGAGCTGACCAGATCTTCGCGTCTGTCTAGCAGCTTTTCACGCTGTTTTGTGAAATTGTTGAACTGCTCCACTGCTTGTTTATTAACGTGCGAGTACTTTTTGAGCACCTCAGAGACTGAGTGCAACCGCCGCAGAATAGACTCGGACGACTTGTCTTGATACTTTGAAAACGCTTCGACAGGCAAAACACCCAACTCGCGAATTTTGCGCTGCAGTTCTTCACGACGCTCGACCAAAAACGTACGCTTTGCCACGGACTTTTCCATCTGCTTGTGGTACCGGTCAATCATTCGAGCTGCTTGCACTTGGTCTTCCTTTATCTTTGTCAGCTCAGACTCCTTTTGCGCAAGCTCTGTCTTAGCCTCTTCGATTTCAAATTCAAGGCTCTTGACCTTGTCTATAGCCTCTGCAATAGCCTGTTCAAGCTGGTTCAGCTGCCTCTCCGTTTCTGGTACCGCAGTCTCATGGGCCGTTCCAGTTTCGGTAGTCGAGCCAAGCTGGTCCAGTCTGACTTGGAGGTTCTGATGGACGTCTACTTCTAACAAACTCTTGGTCTGTTCCAGCTCTGAGCGCCTTAAAAATAAATCGTTGAGCTGCCTCTTGAGTCGAGGAAGCGTAGAAGTAAGTTCCTGAAGCTCTGAAATTTCCTGCGAAGTCAGCGTCTGTGTAAACGGGCTTTGCTTTTCAGCAATATATGAATCTCGCTGCTCGATAAGCGCTCGCAAGGCCGCTCGCGTAGTCTGTAGAGCGCGCCGCTTTTCGACAAGCAGCTCTCTTATTTGGCCTTCCTCAGCTGACTTGCTTCGTAAAGTGTCTTTCAAGGGCTGGAAAGAGTTTAATAGCTGCTGGCATTGCAATGCTGCTCTTTGCACTTCGTTAAGAGCCTGTGTAATTTCCTGATCCTTGATTGCAACCTGGTCTTTGATATGACGGGAGTCTTCCTGTCTGAGTTCAAGCTCTTCCCGGGCTCTTTGAAGATTAACAACTGCAGACATGCGTGACTTTCTAGTATCGTGGTAACCTCCTGTAAGCACGCCTTTTGTGTCAACCTTATCTCCTGAGAGAGTTATCGCATTTAGGCCGTGGGCATGGGCATACTGTGCTCCAGACTCCAGATTCAAACACACTATGGTTTTGCCAAATACTTGCTCTATAGCTGGACGGACTTCATCAATGAATTTCAGCCTCGAAATTAATGGAATGGCATCTTCCGTATCAGGATATTTGTTAGGCCGAGGATTGATTCTGTTCAATGGCATGAACGTTACTCTGCCTGAGTTTTCACGGTAAAGTTCCTCCATAAGCTTGGTTGCAGTGTCATCGTTGTCCACAACGTAGTGAAACAGGCTGTTGCCAGCTGTAACCTCAGCTGCAAGCTTGAACTTGTCATCGACTGTGATTAATTCTGCTAACGTTCCGTAAACGCCCGAAAGTCTCAGCCGTTCTGCAATTCGTTTAACAGCTATGAGTCCTGAGCTTTGCGCTCTGCTCATGGTCTCAAACAAGCCACGCTCAGCCTTGGATAGCGCTTCGTTGAGTTGGTCGAGGCCAAAATCAGCTTTTGCCTCAGCTCTCCACAGCACTTTGCGCTCGTCCATGAGCGTGTCGCGGTTAGTTTCGGCTTTGGCTTGAGCTATGCGATAATCTTTTAGCTTCCTGTTTGACTCTTCAAGTTCTTGTCTCATTTGGCTCATCTGGCTTATTACCTGGGCCTCCTGTGCAACAAGATCATTGACATCACCTTCAATTCTAGTACACGTCTGCTCTCTGCTAGTGATTGCAGAATCCAAGTTGTTAATTTCAGCCTGGAGCCAGTTGTCGCGGTCGGCCTGAGTCGCATACTGAGAGTTTCTTCCTTGCTTAGAATACAATAGCGATTGGCGAGCCTCAAGGTCTGACACATGAGCTCTGAGCTGGTCCTCTTCTGCACTAAGCTGTATGAACTGGGGTGTGATTACGGCGAGCTGGGCTTCCTTTGAAGCAATTTCCGATCTAAGAGAAGCAATTTCGTTTTGCCTATTTTTTTGCAGCTGCGTACTTTGCTCTCTGTTTTCGGACAGCTCGCGTAGCTTGAGTTCCTTTTGCGCCTTAGTCTTGAGTAGTTCGCGCTGCTCTTGATTGGCCTGGGAAAGCTCGACGCTCAAAAGCTGTGCGCGGTTTTTTAGCGTAGAGATGCTTTCTTCGACAGAAGACAAGTTTTCTTCAAGCTCGTTGAAGACTGTGAGCCGTTCAGAATTCATATCGATACCGCGTGCACGGTCGCTTTCGAGGTCGTCTAGGGTAGTGGTAATTTCATTGAGCTCGCGGTCAAGCAGAGTGTAGTCGAGTGAACGCTTTTCTCTGTCCTTTTCGTGGTATTCTTTGAGCTCTTCTTTTTCGCTTTCAAGCTCGGTTAAGCGATCATTAATGAAATCCAGATACTCATCAATTTTTTCGCGTTTAATACGGGTTTCGTTCATAACTTTCATAGACTCAGCGCGTCGCTGATCATATACTTGTGTGCCGGCAACTTCTTTAAGCAGAGTGAGGCGTTCGGGGTCTTTTGCATTTGTGAGCGCAGTGATTCTTCCCTGTGGTACAATGTAGTATGGGTTTGAGCGTGAGAATCCGCCACTTTCTAGCAAATTCATGACATCAGATTTACTTGCACTTTTGTGGTCAATGGAATATTCATCCTTTTTGAGACCAATGGTTCTTCGGATGACAACCTCGGCCTTGCTAGTCGGGAAGCGAAAGTCCGAGTTGTTGAAGCAAATTTCGACATATGCACTCATGACGGCAGATCCCGAACCTTCGTGTAGCAGGCCCTGTCGCTCTTCGCGCGACAAATGTGTGTAAGCGTCAGATAAGACAAAGCGGATTGCTGTAAAGTTAACGCTGGTTACGCGAGCAGTTTGATGGTGTACTTACCAGCGAAAAAGTTGCTTTTCCCTGAACCGTTTCGGCCGACTGAGCTGTTAGAAAATTGTTTGTATATATACATAAATGTACGGATGACAAATATACGTACCCACTACGTTATGATGAGGGCTGAACGGATCAGTGGTAGTCATGTTTTTGTAGGACTTGAAGCCCTGAATGGTAATCTTACTGTCATTAGACTGGCGTATACGCGTTTGAGGAGATGACATACCTGCTTTATGTACATGTTATTTGCACAATTCAGTGGGGTTAAGAAATTGCAGTTAATTCAGCCCTATAGCTGTAGAGAAAGAAAGGAGAAGGGTATGGGAGGTGCGAGGAGGATGAGGTTGAGAACGAGGATGGAGGTGGAAGTGATGATCAAGTAGAGGAAAGAATTAGAAAAAAATAAAATAAGAGAACGCGACAATTAATTAGTTACGCGAAGCTATCATGTCATCGATTGGGAGTTGCCCTTGCCCTTGTTGAGTGTAGAGGTGGGCCAGTGGTGGTAGTGAAATAGAATTAGATTTAAGCTTAATAATTAAGGTTTATCGCTGACTAATTGACATTAAGTGCCACCTAAGCGATTTGGGCATTTTCTATTTTGGGACTTTTCACGTGCCTTCATCGTTATCCTCCTCATCGACCTTGGATGATCCTGATCGTAGTCAAAGGCCAAGATTTCTGAGTCTCTCCGAGCAGCGAAGAAAGGAATAAGTATGAAACGCAGAGACAGCGGTCGGTGATACTGGTATCGTGTAGTAGTGGCCAGGCCGTATATGAGACGGTTCATATCATCTTGCAACGAAGGTCAGACCCTTGGACAATGGATACATACCATGGATCATACAACACACAGAGACCACTGACTATAAATCATAGGGCACAGTTTGTATTCATAATTCATAGTTCATAATTCACAATCAATCTTGGACCGGAGGCAGTGATAACAGCTCACATCACATCACAGGCAAGGTAAAGATCACAAATCATGGATCATATATTATGGCCTCCTCGAATGGAAAAAGATGTAAAATGAAAATCGAAAATTAAAATTAAAAAAATCTCCCTCTTCTCCTTCTTCCTTTTACTTGACTCTAACTTGGACTGAATAGCACTCGCTTCATAGTTCATCTTCCTCACTTTGCTGCTCGCCTGTTCTCTCGCTAAAGCCCTTTCAAGCTACGCAAAACCTGCAACAGCCACTTCCACCAGCCACAGCCACTGCCCCTACCACCAATCCAAACCTCTATCGTAGGTCCCGTACGACCCAAACCGCTGAACAATTCTGATTCAGTGTGATCCAGTCTGAACAACAGCAGAAAAAATAAGCAAACCTTCTGGATCATGGTATCTATTCACTCCCGATCTATCGACATGCCTCTTCTCGCGGCTGTCTCGCCTGAACTGGCTGAAACCACTGGAAACCTCCACAAAAGACTGCCGCATTCTGCCAACGTCTCCACTTCCTCCGACACTTCCAGCGATATATCAATCGCTTCAAGTGCATCCAGCACATTCAGCGCCACTGCAAACAGCTCTGCCAACAATTCTGCTGGCTCAGTTTCTTCGCAAACCAAAGGCACCCCTTCTTTAGACACCACCATAGCTAAAATTGATAGCGACACACAGATGCTTCCTGCATCTCGCCCTAGAAAAGGCTCGACTCAACCACCTCATTCTTTTTTTGTTCAGCACCAGACCAGTATGTAAACCTTTGTTTCTTGTTTTTTGGGTGTGTTTCATCTACTGTCAGCTTGACTCTGTCAACGCTCTTCGTTTTTCTTTTGCTAACGCCTCGCAGAAATTTCACTTTCCTTGATACTTGTAGTGGTCGGTCTTCATCAAATACCGGCATTCCATCCCTACACCTCTCTATTCTTACTTCCCCAGTACGTCGACTCGGTCACAGGCCTTGCAACTATTGGCATCAACGATGCCTTCTTCGTGCTCTTTTCCATCGTTGCCCTCACGCTGGCTCGCTCCATCTGCGTCGATTACATTTTGCGTGCCATAGCTATCAGAGTCCAAATCCGGAGCAAAAAAGCCGTTAACCGCTTTGTTGAGCAGGGATGGGCCGTCATTTACTACACGATTTCGTTCAATACAGGGTTATACCTGTTTTACATTTCCGACTACTGGATGTCTGCCTCAGACATGTGGAGAGGCTGGCCGCATCACCAGATCCCCGTCTTTACAAAAGCGTATTACCTGATTCAGCTGGCTAGCTGGTTTCAGCAAATGTACACACTCCACATTGAGGAGCGCCGCAAGGACCACGTCCAAATGTTGACACATCACATAGTGACCTGCGCGCTGATTATTGGCTCGTACTACTACTACTACACTCGCGTTGGGCATGTCATTCTTTTCCTGATGGACATCGTGGACGTTCAGCTGTCCTTGGCAAAGATTCTCAAGTACATTGAATGGAATCGATCTTGCGACGCTGCATTTCTCGTCTTTATGGCCACTTGGGCTGTCACACGGCACGGATTTTTCAACTACATTTTGTGGTCAGCTACGACATCTGCTCTTGACTTGATACCACTAAAGTGCTACTACAACGCCAGCGGAGAACTTACAAGGTGCTTTACGCCCGCAGTGCACTGGACACTGGTCTTTTTGTTAGGCGTGCTGCAAATCCTCACGATTTTCTGGTTCTTTATGATCTTAAGGGTCGCTTATAATGTTATTCGGGGCCGCGCTGCTACAGATACACGAAGTGATGATGAAGATACAGAGTATGAGGACGAGGGTGACAGTGAGCACAAGAAAGATAAATAAACGACTCATTGAAAGCTATATAAATGTAGGTTAAGTTACGGAAGAAATAGACAGGCTTTACAGGCGTGATATAAACAAGTGCGCAAGACTAGTTTTCAAGGCCCAGTAGTGAACAATCACCCTTTAATGGTATCATTTCATTTGTATTCAACATAATCTGCTTTTTATATGCAAAAAAAGCAGGCTGCTGTTCTCAAATGCTTTTTCTCATCATCCATGGATCCAGGAATTTCAATCGTAGGCGTGAAAAGCATGTCAAGTGTTTCTGTACCTGAGTATTGTCCAGCAACTATCTCATTCACCTCATCTCGTCTTTATTTGGGGAACATACACTTACTTGTTTTTTTCTCTATTTGTCTTACCTGTATGCAGTTCTGCCAGCTTTAATATAGGGCACCTCGAGGATCTCTGATTGAGAAAATGTAACGGACACACTGACAAGAAAATAGGTCTACATACGAAACGAAAAGGCTTGGATTACTTTGTCACTTCAGCCTCGGGCTAAAGTAATGGTATAGAGTCCTACACTATCTAGTAATAGATATGACTAAAACATAAAAAACAAAAGCTAGCGCAAGCAGCTGAAACTTTTACCAGTAGCTGTTCAACTGGCTGTCAACGATGTTGACAATGGGCCCTGACAAGCGTTACTCATTTTACATTGCCTCTAGCCACCATAACGCTATAACACTATAGCGCCTTAGTTCTGCCTGAAAATACTCAAAACTCTTTGGGCGGCTTTTGGCATTTTGAATAGACCAAGTATGGTTTCCATAAGCTCTAAACTGGTACACATCAAAAGATTTCTGGCTCTTTTGAAAAAGGAGATTGTTTCCCGTTGCTCTTGAAAAAGACATGGCCAACTATTATCTATGTTTGCAAAGTTCGTCTCATTAGGCGCCTAAGTCTAAGGTAGTATACATGCTATGCTAGAGGCACCAATCAATCAGAATATTGCTCAAGACCAGAAAAGCTGCCCTTTGAATGAAACCATTCCTATCTATAAATTGGCTCTGAATTAAAGAGCTGATTAGAGAACTTTAGAGTTAAACAAAGAGTCAACCAGAGTCTTCGAGTATAGCACACTTGTGTGCAGGCCCTTTTACTACCCTGGTTCTACCGGTAGCCCTAAACCGACCGAGTGAGTTTACAAGACCCTGAACTTTCAAAAGTCTCTAAAGCATAAGCTAGTGCTAATCTCAATTACGATATTGCTCCTCCTAACAAGTTTCGCTCGGGTTTTCACGAGTTCCTGCGAGATACAAACACTTGCATCAGTTGTGTTTTTGGATTTGTCTCATCCTTCTTCACTTGCCTGTAGTCCGTGCTGTGTTTGCTACAGTGTATTAAGTTGCTATCAACTGAGGTATGCTGCAAAGTTGTCATTCCGTGTCGAGATTTTGCAATGTTTGCATTCATGTTTTTGATACATGAAGTGGGTCTCGCCGGATCCGTTTATACGATGTTTTGATAGGTATCATGAAGACTTCACGGGGACAAAACTTCATCAAAGCTCTATCAAAGATTCATGGAAACCAGATCCAGCTTCATAGAGATTGAGATGGCATATAATTTATCAGGCTTGAGCTATTGGTTGAGTTTGGCTTGAATCCGTTTACATAGTATTGAATTAGGAAGCCAGGGACCAGCTCAGGGACAGTAAAGTTTATGAAGCATAACCCACTATGGCCTCTCGCTACGTGAGCTTGCACTATACATCTTGAGCACTTAGCTTATTTGTATTGAGCGATAATGAAAGGCCAGGATCTGGAGATCAATTAGGCTTACTTACTCCGGACTTTCGCTTGCAGAAAATCATGGCTTGCAGAAATTATGGCTTGCAGAAACCATTTCGCAAGACCAATTGATTCACAATCCATCTCAAGCGCTTTGGTCAAAAATGATTGTAGTGCCTTGCATCGTGAGGTGGCTTACGCAGCTGGAGTATCATATATACGTACTACACTACTATAGTAGACAATGCCACAATCATGTCCATCTACATTTACGGGCATAGCTAGTTGCCCTAGAGTTCAAAGCCTCGATGATTAGTTTAGCCTCCACATGAATCCTCAACTTCATGTACTGCTCTTGCCTGATGTATGAACATGTGCAATAGAAACGGGTACTTATAGTCCACACTCACTCGCGCTTTTTCTTACTCTATTTCGTCATTTGGAATCATTGGATATATGAGGTTTTCATGTACTTTTTCAAAATTCTGTCCGCTAACTCTACTCATTCACTCTTCCTGTACAACTTCAAAAGAATTCTGATCTAGATACAAACCTTGAAAAAACAGGGTCCGGCAATTGGAAGGGCCTCTTCACAATGTTATTCTTTTCTATAGCTTCTACAGACTCCACTGAAACAACCGTCTCTACAGGATCAACAGGTTCTTTCAAATCTACACCATCTACATTGGCGTCTATACCCACGTCTATGACTACGCCTACAACTTCCATCTCTTCGTCAATTCCAATGCTAGCCACAACAATACCAGCAGCGCCAGTAAATTCAAGGACCTCTAGGACCTCCGGGACCTCTGGAACTTCCAAAACCTCTAGAACCTCGGTTGACTCCTCCAAAAGTAAACCCGCTTCTACTAAGAGTAGCAGGAAGAGGGAAAAAGTCAAAATGAAAGAGAAGATCAAGAAACGGCAGCAACGTAACAACACCTCTTGGAACTCACGATATGCCCCTTCAAAACGGCGAGAACCTGCGGTGAAACCATTGGAAGAGCCAGAAGAGCTAGAAGAGCTGGAAGGCTCTTTAGAACAGAACCTGGAAGAACAATCAGAAAAAAACCCAGAGAAAACCTCAGAAGACGAACAACCATTGCTTCCATTGCAAGTAGCAGAGCAAGACCTGACTTCTCAACAGCAGCCTCCACTTCTGCCACCTCCTCCTCCCCCACTTCCACCTCAACGGACGCAACAGTGGAGCCTACGTGAAAGATTTAGCAAGATGTCTTTTTCATCGCACGCAAACAAACCGAAACAGTCTGTGAAACCCAAAATTGTGGTGATCCAAAGTTTGGACGAAGGCGAAGAAGAAAACAAAGTTAGAACCGGGGATGATGAGAATGGAAGTTTCAATCACAACAAGCCACACTCATACACTGTTCACCAGGGTGAACATAATGATAGACAGATCAAGAAAGACAAAGACCTGACCATAAGCCACAATGAACAGCAAGATCAACAACTCATTACAGCTAATACAACTTTTAATCATGACCAGAGACGTGAATCAAGAATTATTAAGGATAATTCCCTAGTTTACAGAATTCACCAGCAAGAGCACACCCAGAGGCCTTATCAGCACCAACCCCTACAACCGCAGCATGGTTTTTATGTCCAGGCTAACCATCAAGCTCATACTCGAAATCAGTACAATCCACAGCAGCACCAGCAGCACCAGCATCACCCAAGGAATCCACAAAGAATCCAGCATGACCAGGTTAATCAGCAGCAAAGGCTTCAGCAGCATCAGTTCAAACAGCAAAGCCAGTACTGGGAACACAAAAACACCCCTGCACAGGTACCACCAACCCAGATGCAGCAGCAAGCGTTTTCTCTTCATCAGCTTCCAGAACCCATTTACGACCAACATGAGCATCAGCGTAAACAGGAACCAAGACAAAATCAGCAACTCCCAAATCGGACAGAAGAAAGCAGTGATATCATGGATATAGTGGTGAACTTTGCTGATTTTTCAAACAGACAGCTAAATGGGCTTTCGTTCAGTATTGATGGATTGCAAAGTGGAATGAGTAAAGCGGGTGAAGCAAACGCTAGCGCGGACAAGGGCGACAACAGTGTAGGCAACAAAAACAATGGCCACAGCATCAGCAGCAGCAGTACCAGACTAAACAACTCAGCTGAAAATGCAGTTACGAGAGTTACCAGTTCCAATGCCAATATGGACCTCACTGCAGTTGCCAGCAATCCCAATATTTCCATTTCCAGACCACTTCTTGCACCAAAACCAAAACCCAGTTACAACATTAACGCACTTCTTCATGACCACGAAACTCGGCTCCAATACACACAAGAACTCAAATCGCAAATTATGATTCTCGAAGGCGAGTCACTTTTGCATGATCAACAAGATCAAGGTCAACATTCGATCGAAACAATTGAAGTTTTGAAAGAAATTGATAAAAAGATTGAACTGCTTGAGCAGGAACTGCGCGTGGAAATGGGCGAGCTTGAGAAATTGACTAAATTTATCAAGTTCAACAAAATATCGGTAAACCAAACGTGGGTATAACTTCAAGTTCTACGTTCTTTTTTTGTTTTGAATGTATTGGAGAAAAGAAAGGGATCTAAATGGATATACTGTTAAAAATTAGCTACCAGGCCACAGGTAACGAATGGGTTGAATCGAATCAGAGAGGATTTGGCAGTTTACTGTGGAAGTTTAAATTATGAATGGTGATAGTTAGACTGTTACAGTTAAGCTTTGCATACAACAAATGATAACAAAGTGCTTACAGCTAGCTTGATACCAAAATTCACACACTCAAGTTTGACGGCCAGCTTTGAATCTCCTTTATAGTTGCGTTATTTGTGATTGTCATGTATACAGTATGGAGAAAAATATTTATTGTCATACAGTACTAGCAAAATTAATATCTCAAGATTGATTGAATTGCGCGGAGAAATGCTTTGATTTCAAGGGTAGTGCCAAATACATAGCTGAGTAGCGTTACTGTACAGCTCGTTATTCTACAAGTAACTGGCGAGAATTTGATCTTTGCCACGAGCACAACATAGTGCAAGGTTTTTGGAGCATTTAACATTACTATTTTGTCAATTTCATTGAATACATAGCGAACTGAATGTACTGACAACGCTGGCATTGGCATGGCAATATTTTTATATGAAAATACTGTTCATTTGTTTGAAAATACGTAGCAGTCTTTTTTGTTTCCGTTCACAAATAAAAAAATAAAAAATACTACAAACCAAACGAGACCTCTACACAGAAAGCAACTAGTGCTTATTGCATTCTGTGTGCCTAGCTGGAAATTATCTACCTCTATTACTGGCAAGTTCGAGGGGTATCGAATTTTGCGTGTACGGCTATTTGCTCCTTACTCTTCGATAATATTATACTTATACAAAATATTTCTTTAACTTCTCTTATTGTTTTTAAACTAAATGAACTTAATGTTCTTATTATTATTTTTACAAATATTAACATTTTTTATGTGATTTTTTGGTTTTTATTGTATATATAGATAAAAAAAAATTTTATATTCATTTTTTTGGTAACAAAAATAAACTCATTCAGGTACAAGATGCGTACGGCTGAGTGGAGTTTAGAAAATGGCCACCAAAGATTTTAAAGCATCGGAAAAACAAAATAAGGCTTAAACGGAAAGGTTACAAAGCTGGAAAGTTGCGTGGAAAAACAATAGTGAATAGAAAACGTAAAGGTTTGCTGAAATAGCTCATGTCACTCAAAATCTTCTGAACCTTTGAAAAAGCCAGCGATTTGATACAGCTTGCATTAAAAAGACGCTGATTGTCGAGAGCTTGGAATGATCGCTTCGTAACATATCACAGAGCTCTGCTTCGTACGTTTCTTCTGGTGTGCCCTACTGCAACCAGAGATGTATTTTTTGTTAAAAGTTGAATGATCATGACGGAACTCTAATTTTGCGACTTGGCGACTTATCAATCAGAAAGAAATCCTGGGGTCTTCTCGTTTATACCCAAACTTTATGGAATTTTGACTGGTTGATACGATGAAAACAAAAAAAGCGCAAAAGAGCAAGGGATATCAAGGATTATACTCTCTAGCCTGATATATGTTGTAAATCGAAAAGTCTCAACTTAGCAGTCTTTGACTACTTAGCCTCAAACGTTTCCAACAAAATAATTGAGCTTTTCATAGATAATCGAAAGCCAGGAACTACAAGGAGTTTTGCTATAAAAGAAAGAGATTTTCTGTGTAACAACTATGAAAACAATTTCATTGATACTTATCGTAGCCAGCAAACAACTTGCTTCGAAGTTGCTCATCGAAACAATTAATGTTTGTTTATGAGGCCGTCGATGCCATGAAACCTCTTGTGTTATTCACGATTTTCCTGAAATTGCTAGTAAGTTGTGCTTCATTACCACAAGTCCAGTTTTCTAACATTGTACCGTTGATTCATTCAACCAAAACAACCTGGAGTCCCGCTTCCACTTGCTTTGTTCTTTACAAACGCGGCCTCTGAATCATCTTACAAGCTTGATAGAAACGAAATTAGTGCTCCTTCATTTAGCAGTGCTAGCGTTGCAGATTTGATTTTTGGTGGCCCCAAAAACTTCTTTCTCTCGTCTAGTAAGACAGCTAGTGCTAGAGCCAGATATCAGAAACCAGATGACCGGAATATTGTAAGTGCATTACAACTTTTAAAATCAAAAGCTGAGACTAATCCGAGCAAAGTTTGCATCCCCCAGATATTTGTTTTGCCGTCATCTGTCATGAAGGTAACACTGTTGCAGCTAAAGATGTTTTTGGGAGGCAGTATGTTTTTGATTGAAAGTGACAAAAGTTCTGTTCTCTATACTGGTAAGGTTCAAGACAAAAATATTTGAGCCCTCCGTTATGCGCAGCTTGGCTGAAGATCAAATTCTTTATTTGTTCACTTCAGGAAAAAAGACTTGGGGTGCACTTTACATTGATCGTGAAAGCATTTTACGGGCTCTAGACGAAAAGTTGTCAGGCTCAATTGATCCAGAGAGTTTGTTGCTTTCCATCGGAGGTCCTGTCACTACTGGAGGCTTTGCCGACCTTATTCGCCTTATGAAACAGTATTCCCCTATATTGTCTTTCAGGGTACTGTAGCTGATGATGCTCTTGAAGACACCATATTGCGACTCAACGCTTACTACGGCACCAAGGTTCATATAAGATGCCAATCAATATCGGCATTCCGGTTTTGTCTTCCCTGACATCTCTTTGGACAAAACATGCAATGGGAAAAAAAAAAAAGTGAAACGCACGACCTGGAGTTTCACTTGTTTTTGCGTTTGTGGCGAAAGTTGCGAGTGTACTGAAGACACTGCTGGCGTCGTGCGTGTTGCTGTTCCCACATGTAGTTATCACGATTCACGTAACATAATTTTGCGAACCAGTATTCTACTTCAAAAACTACTTGTTGGGAAAGGCGAGGCTGCAAGGAGTTCCCTGTATATGAGATTGTGCCTTCAGATCTGACGCGTATGATACCTCCACTTTCCCTTCTACCGCTAGTGCATCATGTCCCGCGATAAGCAAACGCTGCTAACATGCCATTATCGAAATACGAAATACTCCCGTGGCTGCGAATAACGTGCCATTCGTACCTTAGGTGCTACCCACATGCCGAACCACAAAAAAAAACCTGCATTCGTTGTCCAAAGGCCTCTGCCTACTTGTAAAGCTCCTCAGACCAAGGCAAGTCTATCCCACTGGAGCTAATGGGGCGGAGACAAAAATCTTCAAATGAGGATGTTGTTAGTAGCATTATGCTAGAGCGGGCACGAGTTTCGATTTGTCACGGAACAAGAGTTGGCAAATAAATGGCATCGAAGAACACGAACGGCCCAAAGTAAGTTACATAGGCCTCAGACAACTTGAGCGAAGAGTCTACAGGCTGGCTTTATACGTTCAAAGGCTACAGGCTTTGGACTGAGAGCATCAAACACAGGAACAGCCATATGATCTATCTCAAAACCGCAATGTCTAACAACAACCCAAAGTACAATAAACCTGGGCCGCCCATAAATCTCAGGCCCAAGCCATATCCGCTTTTTCCTCGTATCGACAAACGCTCTGCACCTGTTGCAAAATATTACCGAGGTCAGACGAAATGATTTGGAGAACAACTTTAAGCTCCCACCACGTAAACGGCTGCAGGTGTTTGTTTCGCAGACAGACCGTCAGCTGGATCAACTACCATTGCGGTGCAACCCTTGCTCCAGCATTCAACAGGTCCCCAAAGTGCGGTCCAATAACGATCTTAAACAGGCATTACTCAGAAAACTTGCAAATGTCAATTGCGCTCCAATTAATCCGGTGCCTCCATTGTATAGACCGGGCCGTTTTAAGCAGATATTCTGGTCAACTTTGCGTTTGGAAACTCAAGCAGAAGCATCAGTCTGTCTTGTTTTTTTTTGTTTTATATTTTGATGCCACTCTAGCGACACCTATCAGCACCGTACCGCCCACTTCTGCTGCCATGGTCACTTCCCCTTTTAATTCTAGTGCATTTAGACCCCAATTAGCTAGTCAGACTGCTTCTTCCAGCGTTTTAACCAAGTCTTAAGGCGTAACGGAGGAAAATAGGAGAAGACCTGCCACTCTTTCTGATAGTGCTCAAGTGCTAGCGGCTCTCTTGCCCAAAGAAGTCTCTACAGGCACATGAAGCAAAACAGATGCAAGAGATTGAAGCATCAGCCGAATTGAGATTTGAGAAATAGCGACAGCCTGTAGAAACCCGTTAACTCACAAGATTGAAAAATGGACCTGTAAAACTACCAAGGCTTCCTACACCTACCGCCATACCTATGCATATGCGCAGACCTGGCATAATCGTTGGGACTTCTTACTTCTCGGTAGCCGAAAGAGGCAGAGTCACCCCCAGGGTTTCTCCATATAGCATTACTGACCCTGCGACAGGGCTTCTGCCTGCCTTTCTGTCTTTCACCAAAGACTCGGCCATGCCAGCGGTCTTTGCAGGAATGGCAAACTAGCAGTCAGCAATAAGCTTTCTGTTTATTCTTCTGATTTTTTTTTTTTTTTTTGGACTTACTTGACTGGTTTTTGTTTTTTAAGTGTGACTCGTGTGGAATTTGGATTTGATATTTGAAGTCTTATGAGGTTTTTTGAGATTCTTACCCAGGCCGCCATGAAGTAGTTTTTTTTCTATCATCAAGAGGGATAGAATAGGCGCCAGGCTCCTACCACAATTTTGTGTGCGTCTGCTTGTACGTGTGTGTTGGGCGTCTGGCATGCGTGTTGAAGTGTGCAAGCAAGAGTATGGGTAGTTTTTATAATCTCCTGCTTATGGGTCAAAATAAGGTTATGTATGTGAAGCTTATCACATATTGAAATTGTTACCATTCATTTATATATTGCCGAAAACTGCTGGCAGCTGTTGAACTATCTACCCAGATTCTGCTATTGCAGTTTGATTGTGGGAGAAAATTGTTTCCAAGAACTGCGTACAGACCCTTTATCTCCTGCTGCAATAATCACAAAAGTGATCCGGTCAGTGAAATCATAGCTAACACAGGAATTGGATATCGAGGCTCTAGAGAGGCGTAATCCCTATGTGGAACTAAAGTAGTTGATATTTGTCAAGAGGCTTTCATTAAATCGTACTCTAAAAGACTATTCATTGCGAAAAATAGCGTATACAAAACAGCCACCTCAAAACTTGAACGCCAGCTGCAAAAACAACACAGATTAGCGGTAGCTTGATCAATTGCTCAATGACATTCAGCTAAATCGATGTACTATCTGAGTAAAAACAGATGTTACGTTAGTTGGGCAACTGTAGTGGATATAGTAAGCATCGTTGGATTGAATGAGGACTAACAGCCTTTGAAAGTTCACTCTTCGTTGTCGCCATCAAAGTGATATTTTACTCACCAGTGTTTGAGTTGCCACCTGTCTGCACGTTTGGTGTTGGCCCAATTAGATTTCAAAATGCTCATTGTTCAACCTGTGAATAGGCATTACCAAATGTACGCTCGACAGCCCTAATTCTGTTTGGTGAATTACGTCTTAATAGTTAATTTCGGCTTTAAAAGCCGATTCTACGTCAATACGTTAAACTAACTCGCTTCTTGAGCAGGTGTAATTGAACTTTCAGAAGCAGTTGCATCTTTAGTAAAGAAGCACTGCTCGATTCAATCCTCCTAGCTCAAAAGATGCCAGCATCTCTTGGAGGCGCCCACTCCATAAAAGACGGCAAGTACGACGCATAGTCATCACATCCTGCCAAGTTTTTCGCTTCGTTCGCTTCAGGCATCCACTTCTTTATATTCTCAATACGTCGCGAACTCGATGGGTGTGTTGATAAAAACTCAGGCATCTTTCCTATAGACCCTTTTTGTAACGACGAGAGCGCACGTTTTTCAAACTCACCCATCCTTTCCCACACATGAACAGCTTCGCTTGGGTTAAAACATGCCCGTGACATCATGATGAGCCCAATAAAATCGGCTTCCGTCTCCATCTCGCGCGATGCAGGAAGTCTCAAAAGAGAAGATGTAAGAAGATTGTTCAGCGCTTGTGAACCTGTCACAGAGTACAGCAAAATTCCTGCGATAACGTAGAGAGGCGCTTTGGACAGGTTTTCGGCGGTATGGCGGGCAATTTGATGTGCCGTTTCATGCGCCAATACAGTAGCGAGTCCGTCGTCGTTTCCGCAAATAGGCAAAATGGTGTTAAACACAAACACTTTCCCAGACGGCAGGACAAACGCGTTCGGCGGCGCATTCGGGTCGTTCACGACATGCACTCGCCAGTCCAAATCTTCCAATCCCGACACCTTGATGATTTTCTTCATAACTTTTTTCACTCTCAGAGCCTCTGGATGGCGGTCCGACAGGATTTTGCCTTTGTATTCTTCTAGCACCTCTTCGTAACCATCGAGACCCATTTTTTGTTCCATGCCTTTGCTGACAACCATGAATCTTAAGCGGTTCGAGATTGGTGCGCGCTCCAAGTGAGATACGTAAAAAGCGCCGCCACCGGTGACCACCACGGTCAAAACCTTCCAGTGTCGAAGAACGAATGCGTACCAGTTGGAAGTCTGGCCATGGTTGTTGTTGAAACTCCTGTAGGTTGCATAAGGACGAACCGAAGCAGCCGAGACGGGTTGGCGGGGAAGATGCGCTTTTGCAAAAAGTGACTGGAAAGACACAGTACTTTTAACAGTAGTGGGCTGGTATTTTGCCAGGGAGAAAAGTCTTGATGCAAGCCTTTGAGTATTTCGGTTCATCATTCCTATTGAATTCTTTAGGCAATTGCGTCAAAATCCAAACTTGAATGGCGTCTAGTGATGACTGGAGGTGCCTACGTTTAAGCTCAAGGATACTTAAAGCCACCACTGAGAAGGTGGTTCCTCCAGCAGACAGTTGTCATGGCAACAACGGAATTCCCAAAAGAGAGTTCTGATTCGATTGATAAAAATTTAATCTTTAAACTGCTCACTCCCCATTTTCTGCTCTTAACTTCTTCCCAAGATCTTTGAGATACTTTTAGAATCAATTTCTAGCTCTTCTAGCTCCCCTGGCTCTCTAAGCTCATAAACGACTACTACCAATTGTGCCAAAATGAAGATGAAACAGGCCACTGGCCACTACTACCCCAACAACAACAAACAGGCTATTGACATGATTGCCCTGTCGTTCTTCATTGCCATGTCTCTCGTCTACACTGTTTTTGTCGGTACCAAACTCATTAAGCGTATCCTCGCCAACATCTCGTCTTCCGGCCTAAAAGGCAAAGGAGATAGCCAGTACAGACTTACTGCAATGAGTGACGAAGACGACGACGACGAAGATCTTCGTGAACTCTATCAGCGCCAGCGTAACGACTTGCACCTGCAGCTGATAAGACTGCGCAGGGTATTCCATTTCATGGTTGTCATTTCATTCTTTGTTTTAGGCACCGGGCTTTATCTTGGAATCAGAAACGTGTGCTACGGTATGGGAGTAGCTGATTGAGTTTTCATGGATACCGATAGGTATTTTGAACAAACAATAGCATCGTGTAAAAAAAAAACTTTGGATTCAATTCAGCTTAGACTATGGCTATTTAGCGACCAGCTGCTTCTAGAGAAAAGACAGCCATCGATTCGTTCATTAAATCTCACGCAGAGAAATAAAAGAGTTCCAAAAACTGACGTAAAAGCATTGTAAAGTCGATACCCGGATTGCTCTGGTAAAAGGCAAGGGCAATATACGAAGATACCGAACTTCTGCTTGGTGGAGAAAAAGAAGAAGAGGGAAAGCGTTAAACCAAGAATTTGAAGCTTTATAGTTGAAAGCTGCAGTAGGGTAACACGGAATTGGAATCTCTAGGGCTTTGACGTAGGGTAATTGTGAGAGGCTGCGCTTTGAAACCATATTTTCAACGTTTGGGAGCTTTGGTATTAGCTTGATTTGAGGCTTGAATACATGGACTCTGGCTCAGAGAACAATTTTACTGCACAACCAATTTCGAACAAAGGTCTCTAGAAACCTATGTAGACATAGCTGGATCCGTATACGTAGCTCTATAGGTTCCTAGCTAGATTAGAATGCGTTTGAAATGCTGCTGCAAATACACCCATACATCGGCAGTGCTTGCATTGGTAAACATTAATATTCCGGAAGCAAACTACGGTGATATGTGACCGCTTTCCTTCTAGTTGATCCGCTCCATACAAGACCAGGGACGTCAATGACATGTCACTTTCTACACTTTTGACGTCCATCAGTAGCGCTGCCAACGAGACATTACCGCTCCAGGGCCAATTTAAACGCGCCTGGTGAGTCAACATGACGCATTTGACATTTGCCTGTATTCCGAGATCTACCCAACCTTAACTTGATTCCAGTTTGACTTCACCGCGTACCTTGAGCTTTTCATTTTTCACGCAACAAACTACATCAACACCACCCTCGAGCCCTAACATCTACTGTACATACCTTCAGTTTACAATGCCTAGAGACCCTTTGATAGGAATCGTTGGTAAACCCTCCAGTGGAAAGTCTACCACGTATGTACCTCACCCTTCCCGTTTTATCCGTGTCCGCGTCTAACAGAACGTACAAGGCTCAATAGTATGATCCTCTCATCATGATCAACCGTCGTACATGATTCATGCTCACACGCTGTTTGTAAAGGTTTGACCGACGCTGACGCCAAGACGGGCTCTTTCCCGTTCACTACTATCGACCCGAACAAAGCTACTGGTAAGTTGGTAATGTTTTCACTGCTCATTGAACACTAGCTCATGACCATCTCAGGCTATCTACAGGTCAACTGCGCATGTGCACGATTCGATAAACAAGAGTTTTGCAAACCAAATTACGGCTGGTGCAAAAACGGACTTAGATATGTTCCAATAATGCTGCTTGATGTTGCTGGCCTTGTGCCTGGAGCTCATGAAGGACGCGGCCTGGGGAACAAGTTTTTAGATGACCTTCGTCACGCAGATGCCCTTATCCACGTAGTGGATGTGTCCGGGACGACAAACGCAGAAGGAAAGGCTACGAGGTACGTTTGCTATCACCAATAATGCTTTCCTTGAGACTCACAATTAACTTCCCACTAGAGGGTATGACCCGCTGAACGACATTGACTGGCTACAGGATGAAATATTCAGGTGGATTGAAGGCAACCTGAAAGAGCGCTGGGGTTCCATCAAACGGCGCCACACTGCTACAAGTATGATGGACAAACGTGGATAAAATCTTTTCTAACCTTTCAGAATCAAGTACAATTGACACCCTACAAAATCAGTTTAGTGGTAAGTCTAACATTTTGAGGAATAACAGAATGAAAAAGCTTACAATCAAAGGTTACGGAAGTACTGCAAAAACAGTAGCGCGAGCTATTGCTCCGCTGAATCTACCTCCGCTAGAGACCTGGACCGACGAAGACATACACACTGTAGTCAAAGCGTTTACAAATGCAAAGTTTCCGACCGTGCTTGCACTGAACAAAATCGATCATCCTGATGCCGACAAAAACGTTTCCAAGATTCTCAAAAAGCATCCCGAGTCAAAAGCTGTTTTGACCTCTGCTATAACGGAAGTCTTCATTCGCAAATTGGCCAAGCAGGGCTACGTGAAGTACGAAGAGGGCACAGAGTTTCTAGACACAAAAGACGATCTGCCAGATTCCGATCTGAAAGAACTAGACCCTAAGTTGAGAGCGTAAGTGTGCGCGCTAATTTATTCTTTATTACCTAGACTAATCACATGTAGCCGTGTGGAAAATGTTAGAGATTTAATACTCTACAGATTTGGCTCAACCGGCGTGGTCCAAGTTTTGCAGGCTGCTGCTGATGTCTTGGAGCTCGTTCCTGTCTACACTGTCAAGAACATCCACAACTTTGGAGGTGCTCAAGTGTTTCGTGACTGCGTTCTTATACGACGTGGCACAACTGTAGGCGAGGTGGCACGCAAAATCATGGGCGAAGTGCCACTGGCTGCGATTGAAGGAATTGGCGGTTCCAAGGTCTCTGAGGACGTGACCATCGACGTTGGCAAGAACGACATTTTGTCATTCAAGGTTGGCCATAAAGGCTAAAGGCTTAGGAGTCCATATTTTTTGCACATACCCTAAGCAGCATGGGACTAGCTTCCATAGAATTCAATCGTCTTAATTTATTACTTGTTTGCTACCACCCATAAATGACAGAACCCCAGGCTAGAAACCTCGAGCAGTTGTTTTCCAACGCTGTGTCGCTGTCTGCTTTGGGTCACAATGTACTTTCGTCTGCTTCGCCCACTCCAAACTCTTTTAGGTAAAGTCGTGTGTTCTACGCAAGCGCCCGCGAAGTGAAAGTATTGAAGCCGATTTCAGCAGTAGGTATGAAGACATTGTTTGGAATATATAAACTCGAAGGCTGTTGAAATATTCAGCATACAGTGCTATCAAGGAGAGTCCGACAAGATCGCGCTGACTGAAGGCAAACTCATTAGGAGAATTGAAGACATCCACTTAATTTGCATTCGTCCCAGAATAGCCCTCAACAGGCGTGTGCTTGATGCAGCCTGCAATCTAGTTGCCACTGAACTATCCCAGCTCAGAGACATCACTTTGTATCCTCACGTTGGCAGATATACTGAGGAGGTCCAGTTCGCTATTGGTGTTGAGGTGGCCAGTACTGTTATAGAATAAATTAACGAGGGCTCTTCTGCAGGAACTGTCAACTTTACCAAGGGTTTTCTTCGTTCAGTTTCTCGCTATTGAACTGATATGGCTCGGATACTATATGTACAAAGAAATGTCCCTGGAGTTCTCAAATCGGTGAATGAAATTTTTGCACAATGATATTGACAATATTCTGAATCTCAAGGCGAAATTGCATATCTCATAGCTGATATTTCTACATGGGTAAACAAGGTATCAAGAAGATATACAAACTCTTGACTAGACACATTTCAGGATTGCCACAAGACTTATATATTGGTCTTTTCCACTGAGCTGCATACGCATCTTTTATAAACCCAACTAAGGCTTTCTATTCCAGTGAGCTTAGCTTTTCAAAGCTATAACATGCCTACATTGGAAGTACTATCCTAGCTTAGCAGGTATAAATAAATGTGATGGAAGCCAATTCTACTATCACAACTCGTTTTTACCGCTACGAAATGTTTGTTTACATGACTACTTCTAATTTTATTTGTCAAGGCCTTTTTTTCTTACCACCATATCCACAATGTCAATTATTTGTATTGCCCTGTTTGCCCTGCTTCAAGAACCAAGTACCAATCTTAAAATACAGGCTCTGGAGGGATTTAGAGATCATGTGGATTTGCTTTGGCCAGACATGGCTGATGGAATATCAGAAATGTAAGTGCGGCTGAAATTGTTTGCAATTGGGATGGTCTTGATCTGACAATATTAGCGAATCCATCGTTGAAGACGTTAATTTCTATAAGCCGGCGCGGCGACTAGCCGGACTAGTTGCTGCTAAAGTATACTATCCACTACTTTCTGTTGATACTTTTGTGTTAACAAACTAGGTCTTTTATAATCTTAACGAAATCTCCATGTCTATGCATTATGCCTTGGTAGCGGGCCCATTGTTTGATATTGAAGAACAGTCGGAGTTCGTGCAAACAATCCTTTGTGAGTTTAGTTAAGCTGAAAGCTATACGAATACTGCTGACATGACAGCAAGGTGTATCTCTACCTACATCAAGGAAAGTCAGCGATTTTACTTGATTCCACCCGAAAAAATGCGGAAAATCTCATACGACGACAGGCGTATCAATCCGGATCTCACCTACATTTTTGATGCTCTTGTTCACCGCGCCTTGGCTTTAAGACAATACGTGCAGGTCTTGGGAATAGGTTTGGAATCTCGCCGCTTGGATGTTATTAACTTGACTCTGCAGCATTCCTCTCATCACTCCGATGAATACCGCTCCAAGTTGGCTCAATATGTCGTGGACTGTGCTGTGGATTTTATTAGCATAAAGGAGTTCAGGACTCAGGTGTTTTTGTGTGTATTCCCCATTATAGAAGCTATGGAAAGACCAGACTACTTTTTTCTCGCCAAATTGACCTTTTTGCTTGAAAAAGAAGATCAAGGATATCTGTTGCTTGAAAGTCTGCTCAAGCCCAGCTCTGGCCTTCCAAACTGGTGCGCAGCATCCCAAATAGCTTTCGATATGGTATCTTGGGCGCCTCGAAGGCTTGTGAGACTACTTTACAAAAAATATACATCTTCTGAATGTCTTGATCGTGGTCCAATTATCAAGATTCTCTCTGGGTTCCCCACGTCAGATCTCAACCATACCTTTTTAGCAAGAGAAGATCGGGAATACAAACCCACTCTTTTCAACACCAAGCATTTCCTTGATCTTTCTGTATCCTTGTATTACGCTGCTATATGTTTTCAATTTGCCTTTTTGCGCGCAGGAACAAGCGACGATAGCTTTTATCGCACGAACCGGCAATCTTTTGGGAAAGCACAAGTGTGGAACCGATTTATGGCAGTAGCCTCCTTTGGTGTAGTATTTCATGGCAATATGCACACGGGGCTAAAATACTTGTCTGACTTTATTACTGAGAAAAAACTTGAGTCACCTTATGTTCACGGTGGAGCATTATTTGCAATAGGCTTGGCAGGTACTAATCATGGTCCCCGAGTAATTGGGTTTCTACGCAAATTTTTGACTGACGGAATTGAAGTGCCAGACCATAATCATCCTGTTCGCGTGCATGGGGCTTGCCTAGGGCTCGGTGTTTGTAGTCTTGGGGTTGGCACTGCGGCTTCCTATGGCTTGCTTAAAGAAATACTTCATAGAGACTCTGCCATTGCCAGCGTAGCAGCAGCTCTATCGATAGGCCTAGTTATGCTTGGTTCCGGTTGTGAATCGGTATTGGAAGAACTCTTTGATTATGCTTTGGAAACCCAGCACAACAGGATCGTCCGAGGCTTGGCTATGTCAATGGCGTTTGTCGTCTACGGAAAAGAAAAAGAGGCTGAACCAATCATTGATAAACTTTGTTTAAATGAAAACGCAATATTGCGCTACGGTGGTGCATTTGCAATTGCTCTCGCGTACGCTGGTACAAATGATAGCGGCGCCATCAAGCGCTTACTCCATATTACGGTCTCTGATGTCAGTGATGATGTTCGCCGTGCTGCGGCTATGGGCTTGGGTTTCCTGTTTGCAAGAGATAACTGCAATTTTCTCGACGTTGTATCTGGCCTCTCGCTGTCGGAGAATCCACATGTTCGCTACGGAGCTGCTTTGGCATTGGGAATATCATTCGCAGGAACTGGGGATATAAGAGTCGTTCAGCATCTGGGACTTATGCTGCGTGATTCTGTTGATTTTGTTTGCCAAGGCGTTCTCATATCACTAGCGCTGGTTACAATACAACAAAACGTTTTACTCTGCGGTAGGCTTGACCAAGTCAAAATTGAGTTTGACAAAGCTCTCTTTGACAGGGAAAATGATCCATTGACTAGGTTTGGCGCTGCCATCGCGCAAGGTATCATTGATGCTGGTGGAAGAAATGTAACAATTACTTTGGTCAATCCTATTAGCAAACTCTTGAACGAAAAGGCAGTGGTTGGTCTTGCGTTGTTTGTGCAGTACTGGTACTGGCTCCCTTTGACTCTTTGCCTTTCGCTTTCGTTTGTTCCAACTCCGCTAACTGCAATAAAGTGCGATTTCAGCATTCCCAAGTGTGCGTTCAAGACGGCGCCCAGATTCAAGTGGTACTTTTACCCTCCTAACTCTGTAGCACAGAAGGCCAAGATGGAAGATAAGATAGTGGCAGCCATCTTATCAACAACTAGGCGGGCGCGGGCGAGATCCCGCACGACAAGAGCGGCAAGGTCAAAATCACAAGTCTCTATGAACTTGTTTATGTGGAATATTTTCCGCAACAGCAATAAAATAGCTGCACGAGTCATGGAATCACAAAGAAGGAACAGTAAAGGAGCTTTCAGGCCAGCACTAAAAGAACACGCAAATGTCGAAAATGATGCTGAGCTAGTTTCTCCAGAGTCGCAAGAAGATAATACGCCAAACATGGTTAGATGTGTACCAGAACAGTTCAAGCATGTCATGTTCAACCCGGAGGACAGGTACATTGGTATGGACTGGGAGAGGCCAATTGGCGGCATCGTTGTTTTAGTTGACACAGCTTCGAGCGATCCTGCCGAGTATATTACAACTGTTGGAACTGAAACCCTGCGCAATCTTGGCGAGGCCACGGTGCCCGACCCTTTTATATACGACACTGAAGAGGAAGATCTCGAGATTTATAGCTTTGATCATGAGGCAACTGATGCTAAGCGGAATTTGGATGAAGAGGATACTATTTCAATCAAGTATTTTGACATGTACGAGGTGGATGACTGTGTCGCCGAAGGATTGGCACTTGACAGCAGTACGTCTGCGAATGACTTTGACGAATATGACAGTGCTATTGACGATACCAACCAGAAGTTGGAGTATGAAGATCGAGAAGATTTTGAGAGTAGGGGATATCAGGAGGATTATGAAAACAGAGAATATGAGGAGGGTTCAGAGGATGAAGAGTACATGGCAGACTCTGAAGGTTGAGAGGTGCCAAGCCCTTTTAAGCAGTCTATAAATATTGAATTTGAATTTAGACCAACTTACCTGTATTCAATCTTCTCTAAGAGACGCTGAAAACGAGAAGGTTGGCAGTTGAGCTCGTGAGAAGGCAGAATTCGATGATATTACAATTGACGTGCGGCTGGGCCTCTGGACCATTGAGCTGTATAAGTTTTCTATTGTGTTCTTCCGTTATCGGAGTCACTTAGACCTCAATGGCGGTGTGAGATGGAAAAGTAGCTAAAACACTTGAATTCAAGCAAATTCGTGAGTTGCAAGCATGCATAGGCTAGCTGAAATCTTGAAATCTGCGAACAACTGATATTGGATCACTGTTCGATAAAGAAATCCGGCCCTCGCAATTGAGCGGTAGTGATGACTGGTACCCCTTGTCAATCTAGCACGTACACCTCTTGACAACTTTCTGGAACGGAAAGCATTGCCAATTACTGCAAAAAGCAAAGTATAGACTGACGCAACAATCGTTTGCCATACTCTCCCCCCCGTAGGGTCAAATATAGGACATGCTCCTGATGATGAACTGGTGGAGCATGCTTTGTTGCAAAAGGTTCAGGGCAAAATCGGTATGGCTGACTAAGAATTTACTTAATAAACACGAAAGGCGACAGGAGATCCAGCTCAGTTTCTTAGGCGGACTACGGCAGTCTCCAGCAGGAGACAAGATACGACTATTACCGATACGCTATTGAATCCGACATGGCCCATAAAGTTAGTTCATAGACCTGCTCGTATGCGCTTGCTTGATTTGAACTCGTTTTCTGGAATTTTCCCAGAACAGAGTTTATTGGAGCCAGTATACGGCATACGGCTGATACTTTTGGCTGCATGCAGTTAATGGTGACATTATCCTGTGACTTTATATCAAATGCAACAGTCGATAGTATTCGGTATCGCTCGACCTGGAGCTCAAGGTTATAATTGCAGAGCAATCCATGCTATAGCAGCTTTGATTGAAAGCTTGGCAACAATGTCATGCTATCAATCCAGGTTGTCTTGTTTGGCTATCTAAACCCGGTACACTCGATAAGACAATGACAATTCACGAGCTCCTGATTTCTCGCTCTTTAATACAAAGTGCACATGTCAAACAAACAGTAAACGGTAATATTAGCTGATATAATCTCTAAAATAATTAAGGAGAGACATGAGGAAAGGCTCCACTGCAATGCTGTGATTGCGAATAAATAGGATTATGGAGCAGAGAATTCATTGAGGTCTGTGAATTAATGACCAACAATGGTGAATGAAGCTGGTACAGGATGTGCAGTCGCTTTGGTGGCTACTTGGTAGCTTTGACATCTTTGTCATCTTTACAAGGGCTTGGGCGGCGACTTGACAGAAGACACAGTATCGCCAGCTTCAACCGCAAGTTCTTCATCTTTGGGATGCTCCTCGGTTTTTGCGGGCTCTTCAGTTTTGGCATGTTCCTCGGTTTTGGCATGTTCTTCAGTTTTGAAAAAAAGGCCCTTGACCTTGAGGAACGCATGCTTCACGTAGGTCGTTGCGGACGTGACATGAGGTTGTGTGTTGTAGTAAAACATTTTTGGCTTTGTTTGCTAGGTAAAAGACTTGCGTTAAGGTAGCTTGTTTCCTTTTGTATATGGGTTTGATTTGTGTAAGCGAGTTATTAGAGTAGAAGCTTGGTTGTCTATGATGAACGGGAAGAAATATCTGAACAAAAGAGCAAAGAGAAGAATGCTGGTTCCTTTTATAGCCAGGCTTGTTAGAACATCGTGATCTTTTGGGCCTGTGTTATCTTGTATAGCCATGTCTCTTTTGGGTCGGCACTATCTCAAACGAGGCTCAAGGTATCGTGCGCCTTGCGAAACCCGGTCTCTTTGGAAAAACCTGCTGTCGCTCGAGCCACCGCGTGATACCAGGTTGATGAGTTCCACGCGGCTCACGTGCTGCTTTGTCTATATCATTTTGTTGCAGTCATTTTGATCATTTTTGATTATTCTGAATATTTTGACTATTTAGGTATCAGTCTTTCTATAGCTCTCTACATGTTCCTAGCTATAACAGGTGTTTCGCTCGGCTCTGCAATGGAAATAAAAGCTCGTTGCGAAGAGAAAATTGATCTGGCCCGTGGTGCCACCTCTTCGAGACTTTACACTTCAAAAATCATGATACAACCTTTTTGAATCGTCATGGCTGGCCGCTTTGGGCTTTTAGAGTGGTACATATGGCGAGATACTTAGACGAGATGCACAGATATATACGCAATATAGAAGCTACTTACTCTCCACAGATACAAAGTTTCGAAGTCCTTGCCACGATTATCAAGGCATCCACTTCATAAACCCACTTCTTGAAACACTACATGCTGTTGTTACGACTTGAGCAAGTGTCACAGAAGCCTTCCTGCTATACAAGTTTTGTTTAAAGCATCTATAAGCCCTTCGAGCTGGAACTTTCCAGTAGAGGCTCAAATCAGAGTTCAAAATCTAAGGGGGGGGGGAGAAACTTGGCACACAAAAAATCAAGTGTACAGATGTTTAATTCCGTGCTTTATTCATTTGAATTATACGGAGGGCTATAGGTAAAGCTTATAAAGTTAGCATTTCGGGCTTTTGAATGATCATAAATGTAACATTCAAACATTTATTGATAAAATGCACGGCTGAGTACGCAACCTAGTCTGACTTTATCTCATTTCACTGATGGAATTAATTAAGACTAATTGGAGTTTGTAACATATTAGCCCTATACTAATTGAAGCCTTAGAGCTGTCTACTTCATAAAAATTTGGCTGTAAATTCAAGGCTGAATGCTTTTGTCACATGCGTTAGTAGTAACGTGCCTGTTATCGTGACCCGTAACTGATCACAATGAGCACTTTACCTGTACATGAAAGTCAGGCAGTTTGCTTGCTCATGATATTCAAGAGTAAAAAGTACTGCGCCCAAATGCAAGACATCAATGAACTGCAAAAAATAGACATTAAAACTTAACACGTTATGACAAGTCTTGCTTCTCCTTGCTAATGGTTGTTGTGCGCTCGCAACCGCAGTGAACATTGCTGCTATGCTGACTTTTATTTTGCAGTTGATATGTAGCACGCTGTCCAGAGTTGAGTGACTACACTCTGGCATATTGCTATGCACAGGGAAGTTTCATTCACATGACATGCAAACACGTCTGATAGGTTTATATTTACCGGGCTTATTCTACTAGACTGAGATTTGTAGTCATCGGCAGAGAAATACCTTTTCTAGCTCTATAGTTCTAATCCACCCTTATGTTTCTAAAATATGAAGGCCTACAGGGAACGTAAGAACCTGTTAAAACTTTTGAAAATTTTCAGTTCACAGGAAGCTCATAGAATCTTCGAGGGATTTCTGAAAAATTTTTGCAAGTGTGTAAGAAATTTCAGGCCGTTTTACAAGAATTGCATGTCTAATTACTTCTTGCTTAAATATGACAGCTGCTCTACTTACTCTCACCTTCCGCCGTTTGGTGTTCTATTATTACATTGTCACGCGCTTGGTCGTTTCTACAGCTTCATCTCACATTAGCATACTTTGCTTATTATTCACACCTAGTGCCAGGAATACTGGCTGCGGTTGACGTGTGATCTTAAAAATTTTGAAGATATCTAGCCTAGATTACAGCGAGTTGAGATCCTCTACGTCAATACTATAGCTGAAGTCTGTTCCTTATGAACATGTAAGGCAAGCAATATCACCAATCATTAGGTGATACATCATGCCATAAATATAGAAATTAGTTTACAGGCTTTATTTAGAATGATTATCACATCAAGCTGTTCAGAGCTTCATACTGTTAGAAGTCTGACGATTGTTTAAAGCTAGAAGCTTAAACTGGTTGCCTCAAAATCTAGTTCCCACGTAAAATGTCGAAAAGAAAGCTTTTAGTTCGCAGTTGCATGGAACGGCTGAGTTCTAAACTGTTAACTTCTCTGTTTCTCCTTAACTATCAATAGACTAATTGATATTTTTTGATCTGAACGCATTGATTGTGCATAGTATAGATATTAAAGATTGTAGCATTTGAATTATAACATGTAAAGAAAAAAAAACATTATGACATAAATGTAGTATAAATAAATAATCAGAGTGGCTTATTGTAAACCGTGGTATTGTAGAAGTGTAGTGCGAGTCAATGACTGACATGTAAGAACGTAGTTGAAAGAAATGCAGGTGGCGATTAATGACTTCCTACAGACTTGCGTGGAGACTTGACGGGGAAGAAAGCATCACCAACAAGGTTGCCCTCAACGTGCTCTTCACCCTTGGCTAGAGCAGCCTTGGCCTT
>JAJMAH010000102.1:0-79038 GCA_030564925.1 Geotrichum aggregatum | reverse complement strand
GGCTTGAGCCAAAATTCGTTTTACCGTAAGTCAAAACCCGAATCACTCTTGAGAATTCCCCCTCCGAACCAGACAAGTCCAGTCAAAAGCGCCCGCGTTAAAAAAACCTATCCAAAGGTGCAAAAAAGCCGCGAAAAGAAATGTTTCATTTTGAACGTTTAGAAATGCTGTTGGAGATTTGCATCCCCTTCAACAGAGTCATGAGGTAGATGTTATTATACATCAGTTTATTGTCCTGGCTAATTATGGAGACCACCCTGTTGGTAGTAACTATTAGACGCGTATAGAAGAAGACATGGTTCTTTGTTTGTCTGATACAGACTTGGTTTCTGGGCGAAGTATTTCGCTCTTGCTTTTGCGTTCGTGTGCGGTGATGGTGTTGGAATCCTCCCTGCTTTGGCAAAGGCTTTACTTAAGCCATTTATCACAGCGCTTCAGGAAAAACCTGGCTGGGGAGCCAGGGGAAAACCTAAGCGAACTTCCCTCATAAGGTTTGACCATCACTGTGAACTAGGCACAGCAGAATTTGAACCCAGGTTATGTCACTTCCATGGTGGCTCTACCAGTTGGGCTATCCGCTGGCTGTACCCCCGCTTGTTCTAGCTGTAACGCCGCTCGGTCAATTTTGTGCTGGTGTTTCAGAGCTGCCGGCGTTATGAGCGGGTTCCTCATTTCCAAGGTGAGTTGTTCGTCGAATCTCTCCCAGTCTGCTTTTCTTGTATTGTATTTTTTGACTGTATTTGTTCTAAAAAAAAAAGCACAGAAAACGATCTTTTTGTATTATGTATCTCGGTTTTCTAAAGACAAAACTTATGTTATAGTCAGCCTTGATGGCCAAGTTGGTAAGGCGCGTCACTAGTAATGACGAGATCGTCGGTTCAAATCCGGCTTGAGGCATATTTTTGTATCATACAGTATAACCTTTTTGCGTTAAATGATGTGATCCTGTGTTGAACAGCATAGTGCCTCTTTTCTTCATTCGGTAGGAGTGCTACGTTGTGGCGAGGTGCCGGGAATGTAAGTATAACTAAAGTCGAAGTATAGTGTAGAGCTGTGGGGTCTTGACATACATTTGTGCTCCTAAGTCGAATGCTTATTTCCTTTTCTGTGCCTTCCTATCATCGACTGAGTATCTTACAGTTTCTATCAAAAGGCTTTATATTTTTTTTTTCAATCATACCTCTTCACAAAGTTCTCGAAGCTCTTCAAGAGCAGTGTCTGGCCAATGGATTAAGCTGAGGCCTATGCTGAAGGCTATTGCTCGTTATTATGAGCCACGTGATAGCGGGTTACAGCAGCTGGGCCGAATCAACAGATCAAATAAACCACCTCCTTTTCGTTCATATACAAGTCTTCCTCGAATAGATTTCTCTACCTCTACATTTAGGTGCTCGAGAGGTTACTCTACAAAAGACCAGTTGCATTAGTAGCTTTCCGAGGAAATGTCTCTCAATGCTGATGCTGCCTCTGCAACAGGGAGTGGGCTCGGGGGTGGAGCGAGCTCGCCTGGACCAAATCAAGATTTCACAACAGATGGCCGTCGACGCCAGGCATACCGGGACGAGGTTATTCGCCGAAAAATTACTACGACTTTGAACAAGCGAGGCAACGTTGATGCTGTTCGGTCTAAACCTAACCGTCGCGCTCCTCCTGGAACCGTCCTGTCTTTGCGTCCCTCCCCTCCGCTTACCATGAAACTTTCAACGACGGTATACGAGGCTGCTCAGTTTATGGCAGCAAAACGCGAAAACTGTGTTCTCGTTACTGACGACGAAGACACTGTTTGTGGCATTTTCACCGCAAAGGATCTTGCTTTTAGGGTAGTAGGTAATGCTTTGGACTACAAGGCAACGACAATCGATCAGATTATGACTCGTGATCCAATGTGTGCTCGAACAGATACTTCAGCAACTGAAGCTCTTAATCTTATGGTCACCAAAGGCTTTCGCCACTTGCCAGTCATGGATGAGAACAATGATATTGCCGGTGTTTTGGATATCACGAAGTGTTTTCATGAGGCAATGGAAAAGCTTGAGCGTGCGTACAAATCCTCCCGTAAGCTTCACGATGCTTTGGAAGGTGTCCAGTTTGAGTCTGGTACATCTCAAGCCGCTCAGATCATTAGCTACGTTGAAGCTTTAAAGCAGCGAATGGAGGGACCTGATCTGAGTTCTGTCCTTGATGGTTCAACGACTCCTGTTTTTGTCAACGTCAAAACAAATGCATACGAAGCCGCTGTTCTTATGAAAGAGAAGAATACTACTGCTGTTCTTGTCACTGAAAACAACCATATAACTGGTATAGTTACCAGTAAAGACATTGTTCTGCGTGTGATTGCAGCTGGCTTCAATCCCAAGATATGTTCGCTGGTACGTGTCATGACTCCGCAGCCTGATTTTGCTTCACATACAACAACAATTCAAGCTGCGCTACGTAAAATGCACGATGGAAATTACCTCAATCTTCCAGTAATGGGCGACGATTCTGATATTATTGGTATTGTCGATGTTCTCACTCTCACGTACGCTACCCTCGAGCAAATTAACTCAATGTCGTCTTCTGACTCAGAAGGTCCTGCTTGGAACAAGTTCTGGACATCGATCGATGTAGATCATGATTCGGTACACTCTGACAATTCGCGCACAAACAGCAGATCAGAGTCTGGCAGCTTGTATCGCAAGGGGAAAAATCAGAACGGCTTGTTGCCTACGCCTAATGTGTCACAATCAGAACTTGCCGAGTTCAATATTGATACTGGCCAGGAGCTGAACCCAAATGATTCTATATCTCACACTGGCAGTGACCGCATGGGCACGGGTGTTGGTACACAAATCACTGAACTGGATGTTCCTTTCCCCTTCAAATTCAAGGCTCCCAAAGGCCGAGTTCACAGGATTACTATTGCTCCTACAGATGGGTTGTTGGCCCTTCGGCGAGAAATCTCTTTCAAACTTAGCGCCGAAGAGCTTGAATCTTTGGGAGGTATTGGTGAAAACGATGAACAAGGGAATGTGATCTCATCCGGGTTTGGGACCAGTTACGTCGATGACGAGGGAGATGTCATTGCAATCACTTCTGATCGTGACCTTATTGATGCTATCAATATCACTAAAACTATAGGGAAAGCAAAAGTGGATATCTATGTTCACCATCCTGATGAGCACGTCGTTATTCCTACACCCGGCACTGCATCTGTTGTAACTACAACTACTAGTGTTGCGCCTTCCAATAGTCGAAGAGGTCTTTCACGACGTGAGGTACCTCAGCACCGTCTCATTTCAGGCACCGGTGGTGAAGTTTTATCTGATGACGAAAACTCCATTTCCATTGATCAGGAAGACCGAGCACGCTCAAGACGCCGACGCCAGCCCGAGAATAATGCGCATGATGAAGCCTTGATTCCAGGTATCCCCAATGACCTGATTCTTCCCGGTGCAATTGCTGCATTAGCAATTTCCATTGTGGCAGTATTTGTTCTCAGTCGAAACGGACGATGAGTTCGCACGTTGATTATTACTTTTGCTTACAATCATACTTAAAATTTTATAATGAAACGTAGAAACAGTAGATGTTGATAACTTGATTTAGTCGAAATTCCTTCAATGAGTGAAAAAGGTTGTTGCAACCTGTTGAAGTACAATAGATGAAAGCGTAGAATACTTGAGCAGCAGACAGACCGTTTGAAAATTCCAGAATGGAAGCAATAATTTGGTATTCAAATTTTTATGGTTACATGAAACTGGAAAGAAATTCATGTGAACTATTTCTTTTCTGAAAGAGTGAGCTTCAACCGATGTGACAGGTTGACACTTTGAAAACAATCTTGAAACTGCCCTATGCTGAAATTATTTGATTACGCTGGTAATCTCGCTTGACAGCCAACTCATTGAGAACACGATCACAGGGAAAGTGAATTCTGCGGAAATACGGGCTAATTACGAGAAGGTAAGAGGCTTCTTATAGCTGCGCATGCTGACTTTGTATACGCAACAAGATACTACTTATTTTCATTTTCTGCGACTAAAGCTGTGTGAAAATCAAGTCCTTTTGAGTTTGTGAGATTTTGCGATAACTTTGAAGCACATAACTTAACACACTCAATCTAAAAATGCCTGCACAGTCATGTCGAGCGATAAACGAAGGGTTAGAGAAAAAGACATTACTACTCAGGAAAGCATGCTAAATTTGGTGGCACCAGGGCTTTTTTCAGTGACCCAGCTCTTTGAAAGGAACTTGACTGTACTACAAATTAACTTGAAGTTTATCAATAAACTGGTGCGATGGTTTTTTCCTTCATTTTTTTTATCCGGTTCAGCTTTTTTTTTCTAGCCAGGTTCGATTGTTTATTTGTCTGTTTGATTTCCGAGTAGTTTCATTTTTTTGGTCGTGTTTTCAATTTCCTTGATTTTTTTTACTTGGAACTCATCTTTATATGTAGGTTATATATTTTGATGCCCTGGCTAAATGTAAAAGTTTATACTAACTGTAATAACTGTTTATACCTAAAGAAGAAGACCAGATCAAGTTTTTGTCTCCATCAGATCAATTCAGCTTACTTGCCGCGATTGTGTTCAAGTGCGTTAGCTCTGACTTGGTGGCTTCTCTACTTTGTTTGGTATGCATCCATTCATTAATTTGATAGCCTTTATAAAAACTTTTAAGAGAATTGCATGCATCTTGGTATTCATAATACTATAAGCCTTGGAACTGGCCCTTCATTATGGATGTCTAGATTTTTTGCACGCTTGCAAAAACTTGCGGTTTGCTTGACCCCCTAGGGAAAACTTTTTGAAGTACACAGCTATATATGTCTGCTTGTAATTTCGAAAAAGTGCCCAATTCAGGTTCAATTTCATCAGTATACCGAAAATACAAAAATCCAGTATTGTTGGAAAAAACCAGGATATAGAGGGAAAATGAAATAGAACTTAGTTCTCGATATTTACTGGTGTTGATCTCTAATTTTCAGCAGAGGAAATGAAAAGTACGCCTTGTAATCATTTCTGAAAAATGCAGAGTGCAGCAATAATATTTCATGCTAACAAATATTGGAAACGTTTTGGCTCGGCAATTGAATAGCATGATATGCACAAAAATGAAGTAAAGTAATTTTCCTCCAGGTGTATACTAAAACCTTCGTTTCTTTTTCCTTTGGAGGTAGCTTAATTCACGAGTCATCACATATATCGGGAATCTCAACTGAGCAAGAATCATTTTTGTTTTAGTTTTGAATATTGTAGACTCGAAGAATATTCCTACGCTATCATTCAACTAAAGCATATCAAGCAGGCCAATTAATAAAGGGTAAAAGAAAGGAGGCCGATTCAGCTTGCCTGCTTTGTGTGTGTTCTAGTGTAGCGGTGGTGTCGGAATACTCCCCGAGTTTGCAAAAATTATTCATTTTTGCATCACAGTGCTTTGAGCTACTTGGTATCATGAAGTAAAGGAAAACAATATAATAAGCCAATTTAATTTCTTGGCTAAATGGAGAAACTACCCAAGCTGTAATAACTATTCATACCTGAGGAATAGGGACAGTTCAAGTTTTTGTGTAATATAGACCGATTCAGCTTACTCGCCATATTTGTGTTCAAGTGCGACGATGGTGCCAGAATACTCCCTGAGACAGCAATGAGCCCCAAAGCTAAGGGAAACCTGGTTGTATGGTACCAGGGGAAAGCCTTATGCGAACTACCCTAAAAGGTTTGCCATCATTAGAGGTAAACATCATGCCAGTTTGTCATCATTGTCGTATTACCGTAAGTCGAACCCCAATCTTGAAAATATCCCCTGAAAGCTAAAGATTTTTACTCAATGAATGAATAAATGAATAGATTGAAATCACGGCTATGAAAGATTACGTAGAAACAAAAATAGTAAAAGTAAAATATATATACAAAGTAAATAAGATCTCCCCAGGTTTGTATCAAATACTGTCAAGACGTCTTCTTTCTTCCTTCATGGATGGCTTGAGCTAAAAGTCGTATTACTGTAAGTCAAAACCCGAATCACTCTTGAGAATTCCCTCTCCAAACCAGACAAGTCCAGTCAAAAGCGCCCGCGCTAAAAAAGCCTATCCAAAGGTGCAAAAAAGCCGCAAAAAGCCCAAACTTTCGCCTGACTTGACTAAAAAAAATTGGTTTCTGTAATATGTGATCCTAAGTGTCACACTCAAAACTTTTTTAAGAACTGCCTTGCTAGCTCAATCGGTAGAGCGTGTGACTCTTAAAGTGCCTTTCAGTAATTAAAGTCATCACAAGGTTGGGGGTTCGACCCCCCCGTAGGGCTTAATTTTTGCTTTTCTCAAAACTATATTTTACAGGCCTGCGTTTGCTTTAAGGCTTCAATGAAAAAAAAAAAAAAAAGGTAACGTTGATAGTTCGATAGAAGCCTGATACCGCCGGTGTTCAAGAGTTGTCCGTTTTTAGATTTCCGAAGAGGAACGTTCGGAAAGACACATTTCTTTGGGAGCAAAATAGGACCCATGTTTTCTATTTCTTTTATTTTATTTTTTTCTTGCCAATCACATATCTCTCACATAGGTCACTGTACAATAAGTTTTACTTTGCTACAGCCGTTTGTCAAACCACGCAACCCCGGACACTACGGAAACTACGGACACTGCCGAACCAGTATAAGAATGCGCTTTTGGGCTTTCTGAAAATATCAAAATCTTAACCTCTATCATTTTTTGATCTACTGGTAATGGGGGCTGATATCAAGCTTTCTAGTAAGCACAACAAGTTTAAAACTTTATGGAGCAAAGCGAGGAAATATTTGCTTCCGTATGGATTGACAAGAGCGCAAGCCCTACACATTTTGAAAGCAGCGATTGCTACCAGCGTATGCTTCATTTTTGTTTTGATTGACCCTGTGGATAAAAGACTTGGAGCGTCTGCATACCTATGTGTTATTTTGACACCAGCTATTCATCCAGGCAGAAGGCTGGGCGCGATGTTTCAGTCCATCTCGCTAAGTCTCACGGGGCTCGCCATCAGTATTCCATATGCAATCTTTACACAGTACACAGCAAGGCGACTGTATCATGCTACCGGTAGCCTTCAAAACGGACTGGGCTTACTTGTGGTTTACGAGGTCATTATGCTTTCCATCGTCGCGTACGTTCGAGCAGTTTCGCCTCGGCTCTTTCCCGTTCTGTTCATGTTTTTTCTAGTCACACACTTTTCATACGTCGCGTTCCCAACCATATCTTCAGGGCTAATTGCCTATAATTTTGGTATTCCTATACTTGCAGCCATGGGAGTCAGTCTGTTTGTCAACGTTTTAATCTATCCGGAATTTGGTTCGACTTATATTGGCACTTCTGTTGCTTCAGCCTTGCATGAGATTCAAGTGTGTCTAAACTCCTCGACTGCATTCTTTACTACTGCGGACCAAAAGCGACCGGATGCACTCAGTTCGGAATTGGTAAAGGTACTCGGCCAGAGAAAAACAATTAGAAGTGTTTTGGCGCAGTGCGAAGCTGTTCTCGTGGAGTGCACTTACGAAATCTCATTCTCGTTCATGGCCCCTCAGGAACTCAAGCCGATGCTTAAACTCATGCAGCAGCTCAGTGGTACTGAGGGTGCGTTGATTGTTGCTTGCGAGCTAGAATATGCTGTTTTCAGCTCTATTAACTCCGAAAGTAGCGATGAATCAAGTTCCGAAGATAGGCTAGACGCTTCCGACACGCTTCACAAAGAAGAAAGTGCCCCTGAAACTCTTGATCCCAAATCAATGATAGACATGGTCAAGCCGCGAAAAGAAGTCAGCTTTGCTGATAAAGAAGTCCTTTTGACTTTTTTGGACACAGTAAAAGCGCCTGTCCTTACTTTACAATACGCCATGTCACAAAGTATTACGGACATCAAGCTGGCTCTGGCACAAGCATATGATGTGCCAAAAAAGATCCTTCAAAATGCTGACTTGCCGGAAGATTTTGACAAAATTTCTCACGAAGAGGGCAGTCCAGGCGAAAAGGCTGCGCAGCCTTTGGAAGAGCGTGTGGTCACTTTACAGGAGCTGGAAGAGCAGCTCAAGGTGCTCGTGCAAGCAATTAATTTGTTTGACATTATCGTGAAAGACGCACTGAGCAAAATATCGGGCAACCCAATAGACACTACTTACGTTATGCCGCGAGACGAGTATTTCTTGCTGTCATCCTTTTTGCTAAATTTCCGCGAGTCAGCAGTGCTGGTTTCTAAGCTACTAGAAAATATTCAAACTCTAATGGAAACCAGACTTAGGAGGGAGAAGCGTGGCTGGACGGGGAGAAAGGTATGGCTTTCAGTGTTTCGAAAAAGAAATTGGTGGGGAAAGTTTCTTCGATCAGGATATTTCGAGGCTCGTGAAGGCCATAGTGCCAGCATTGTAGAAAGGCAATCAATATTAGACGGCGATATTCAAAACTTAAAGTATCGGACAAAGTCTCAGTATGTGACTCCAGAAAAAACGAAAACGTCACGCATATCACGAACAGTATTTAGAGCTCGCACCAAATTTGCCGATTTTCTTGATGAGTGTGGCAAGCGAAAAGAATTTTTGAAAGCCGCTTTCCAAAATGTATTTCTGCTCATGGTTCTTTCATTTCCAATGTTCTCGGTGAGCATGCGCGGCTGGTATATTGATTTGCGTGGAACGTGGGTCGGGTTCATTGCCATGCTTGCGTTTGAGACGTCTGTTGGCGCAACTATTTACACCCTCATTGCGAGAACTATTCTTCTGGTTATTGGGTCTGCGTGGGGATATGCTTTGTACGCCGCTGGAGACATGGGACAGAATCGCTATGTCATGTCTGTTCTATTTGCACTGGCAATGCCTCCATTCTACTATGCCATGCTGGCCTCGCCCTATGGAAAGTCTGGTACGTTTTCCATTGTCAGCTGTAGCCTAGTGCCATTGACCGTGGTCAGAAGTAATGGTGTTCCTGGAACCATTTTGGAGAGTTTTGCAAAGAGAGTTATAGCTCTTCTGATAGGTGGAGCAGTTACTGTGTTGGTTCAGAGTAGCATTTTTCCCAAAAAAGCCAGGGCATTGCTACATGTTGAGTTAATTAGCACTTTGAAGTATACCCAACTTTTGCAAGGCCAGATTGCGTTAGGGCTTGATGGAGAAAAGCTGCCCAACTCGTCGACAGTGAAATCAGAAAAACTTTTTGCTACATACGGAAAAAAGGCCAGAGGATCGTTGGCATTAGCTGAAGCGTATTGTAAGTGCACAAGGCTTGTCTCTATTAATTTTTTCGGTTTAGCGTTTCAACTCTAGCGTTCTAACGCAATTTCTAGTGGATGTCACGCGGCAGGAACCTCGTTTGAAAGGGTCTTTTAAGGAGATACAAGTGGTTTACAAAGAGATGTTTTTTGTCTTGCATCAGATTCTTGATCGAATCGATACCATAAAGTTTCTAAGGCAGCAATACGGATCTGCTGTTTTGGAAGACCTCAGTGTAAGCTTATGAAGTATTCTCAGGCACTATAACTATACTGACATATTCTAGCCCCGTGTCTACAAGTACCGAAGAGAAGTCTATGGTGGTCTCATGTCACTGATGAGAGTGGTTGAGCAAGCTCTGCAGACTAAAAAACCACTTCCACACTTTCTTCCCAGTGCTAGAATTGCACATTTGCGCATTATTAACCGTGTTAGAGCACTTTTGATCGGTGACTTTCCGGAGACGCGCGGCGGCGGCCCCTCTGATTCTGATGAAGATGAGGGATACTTTTCGTATCTCAAGAAATCATCGGATCCTTCGAAAGATCAAAAGATGCTGCGCAGACAATACATGGGATGGGGTGCTACGAGCAGTGCTATCGAAGAAGTAATAGAATATGTTGAAGGTATGGAAAACTAATTTGTGCAAAGCCTGCTGTGGTGTACTAACGTTTTGCATAGAACTCGTGGATCTTACAAGGCTTCTCGTGGGCACTAACGAATTCAAGTTCGGCATATTCAGCCATTCGCACGAAAATCCGATAGAAGCGCCTACTGGTACAAATCAAGGCGATGAATTTTATTCTACATCGCCAGGAGACACAGAAAACTACAATGCTGCACGCAGCGCAACGGATACAGCTATAGGTGATTTCCGAAACCAGGGACATCATCATGGCAGCCCAAATTACAACAACGAACATAGCAAAGAACCCCAAGCTTTTAGTCCAAACGATATCGAGGCCATGCAAGATGGTTTAGCTCCACTAGAGCGCCGCGCAACGCTTGAATTTCCCAAGGTTTTTCGCAACCGCCGAAACTCGCTTTTTGTACCTCAGCCTGCTACATATACGGGAATTGCGCAACCGCATGGCGCTAGTAACTATTCACTTTTGAGATATTCACCTCTCACTTCTATTCAGCAAGAACCGGAGACTGAATTGCCCATGGCGCTCAAGCGTGTGATGTCGAGACGATACTCAATTTCAAGTAACAAGTCAAAAAAATAGAATCCTTACGTACCAATTCGGTGCATTCTGCATATGATATAGAGAATTGACATTTATTGAGGTCCAGGGCTTTGTTTTTTAGACGAACTCGGTACTGGCTTGTTATCTTTACGTTTCAAACTTTTTCTTAAACTCTGTCCCGCACCCGAGAATGTCGGGACGGTGCCTGTGTTTTCAGATTCTTCTCTTTCCTCCTCGTCCCCTACGTTTTTCAAAGGCACTATGGGGTATCCGAAAAACAGCTGGCCATATGGCAGGTTCAAAGCGGCAGCTGAGTTCGAAGGCAGCTCGCTTTTTGAATTTTCTTGGATTTCGTTGTTGATTGAAGGCTCAGCAATGACTGCTGTTTTTTGGTTTCTTTTTGAGGATCCTTCAGGGCGGTTGGACAGTTTGTGGCCGCCTCCACTAAACGGGTTGAATGCTGCTTTGTTCTTTATTTTATCGTCATTGATGAGTTTGTCGTATTGAATGGTTCCAGCCATGCTCCCAAGAGGATTTGGGGTAGAGGTAGCTGTGCGACTGGTAGCAGAGCTCGGCGTGGGTGATGGCTCAACGTAGCCTACAGGAGGGGCAAAATCAACCTCCAGATCAGTTTCCAATACACATATGCTTCTTGTGTCGTTTTCAGGTTTGGTCTCCAGCACCTTGATAAAGTATATTTTATCATTGTACGAGATTTGGAAGATGTCATCTACTGTCAAGGTGGAGTAGTTTCGCAATGCCCTTTCCAAAACAGCTTTGTGATCAGAAATGTTGAGGAAATCAGTAGACTGTGGCTCGATCTTGACAAATGTTCCAAGCTGGAGAGTAGTGTTTGTAATTTTTAGTAGAGCGCCAGGTGCAACCGCCAAAGTCTCCATCATCCATTGCGGCAAGTAGGCTCTACCTTCTTCTGCAGTAAACTCGAGTACGCCACCAAATGTCCTTAGTTCTGTTTCTTCGGAGGCAAGTTCAAAAAGCATGGGATATGAAATGTTCAGCATTGTAAGCTTGTTCAGCGCACTTTGTGGCAAAATGATTTTTCCACCATAGTTGAGGTTTTCTCGTTCATTTCCAGGCATCATTACAACAGGATAGCATCGGTAGTATTGCTGAAACTTCATGTTGGCATGACGGCCAGGTAGCGTTCCCCCACCTCCCCAAGGCGATTGAAAGTAGCCAGAACGATCATTAACTCCAAACTGCGAAGTTAGTCAATGCGTCAGGATATACGCGAGTAATCTCGAATCTTACCATCTAGAAGCGGTCTATATATTATTCTTTACTAAAAACGTAAGAGTTGTTGTTTGCAGTTGGAAAGAAATGGAAGAGAGAAACTAAGGTAGCTTTGTGGGAAGTAGCTGGAACGTGCCCTAAACCTGAACCAAAGATTGCTTACGAGTTCTCTCAACGGGCTTCTTCTTTAGCAATTCCGACCGGCTCTTTGATAAGTTTTTTTCTGATTCAGTTCCTAGATCAAAAGATCGATACAAACAGCATACACTTCGAGTGGAATAAAGAATTAGTATTAGGTGATTCAAGAATTATTACAGGTTACAGAACAGACATTGTGTTGTCATGCTCAACGCCAGGAGTAACGCTGGCAATGAACTTGAGAAAAACGACTAGATACTGGTCTACTCTAATAGCGTTCTGAGACTCAGAGGCTTTGATCTCGTCCCATTCGTCTTCTTCTGTGTTGGCGGGCTCCTCAGAGGTCGTACGAGGAACACGATTCTCTGCGCGTGACAGAAAGGTCTTCATAACACTGGCATGGCGACAAGGATGAATAGACACTATGGTCAAATCGTCTTCGAATGGCGCCTTTTCTATCGTGGCAGTTTTATTCCGGTAGTCGGACATGATATCTTCGAACATTTCTTCTGGAGTGAGAGGGCTGCCCTGGGCATTAAACCCACTCAAAAAGAACTTCGGCACGCGATAAGAAGTAGAATATGAAATAAAGAGATTGTATGTTCGTGTTGGGGATGTTGTGTTCGATTGGTCAGGGTTGAAGGTGTTGATATCCTCGTCATCCTCCATGTCTTGATCTTCAAAATCAATGTCTATAATTTCGTCTGGTTCTTGGGGCGCAGTATCCGATGACGATTGTGAATCTTCCTTACTTGGTGCAAAGGCTGTGGAGGTCCAGCCATCGTCGTCTTCTGTGTCTTCCATCCGGCTACCTAAATCTTCAAATGCGGAAGCCCTGCAGCGTGAAGGCACATGCTTCGTAACTAGATATTGTTTGTCTTTTGGAAGGAACGACTTTTGCTTAGACTTCGGAGCAGAGGACCTATTGACACAAAAACAGGAGTCAGATAGTTTGGCAAGCACAAGATTAATATACATACCATGACCATGTAGGAAATTTGTATACAAGATAGTCGCCCGCAAGAACGAACTCTTCTGGCGTAATTTCTCCGGTGGTGGTAAAGGTGGAGACGTGGTTGACGGGAGTTATGTATTCACGGAAGTCACGCAGGGAGGCTAAAGGTGAGCGGAACATGGTGATATAAGAAGTCAGTTAGTAGGATCCGTAGCAAATCAGAGCATGAAACGGGATCTGGAAGGTGGATAAGTAGGAAGAGAAAGAAAAGAGTTGAAGGTGACAATTAAGAACGAAACTAAATTTGGTGGCAGAGACTGTGTTTGGGGTTTTATATAGTGATGGACAGCTGTGTGGTGCGCTAAAAGTACTGCGCTTATGATTTTGAGAGGCCAGGGTACAAATCTTTATAGGGATCTGCTTGCTTTTTTTACTAAATAGTATCACCTAGATATTCTTATATAGAAGGCTTTCAAAGTGGCAAACAGATTAGTACATACGATGACTAGCGCGTTATCAGCGTACACGTGATATACATGTAAGAAATTATCTAAGAGAGGTGACTAGCTACTCGCGTAACTCGTGTTACTTGAAAATTGCAACAAATCTGCGTAATCGTTGTAACTAAGCAAACAATTACTTTAACACGAGCATAAACGATGAGCCTCGCGGTCGTTAGAATTCGCGAACTCGAAAGTTTCGCTTTTTCCTGTCTCTTTTACTGGCTCCTTCTTCTTTCCTTTCCTCTCTTTCTTCTTTCTTCCTTCTTCTTCTTCTTCTTCTTCTTCTTCTTCTTACTTCTTCTTGATCCATCCATTAGCTCAATCTTTGGCATTGGTATCTGCAAAGCAAAACTTCGTCAAGATAAACGCTGGGTTCACTCAATTGCCAATAGTCGTCCATCGTTTAGTACACCATGGCATCGAATATCACATTCATCAAAACTCCAGCGGCTCCCCCAGCTCCTCTTGCATCAACCAAGACTGGAGCACGAACCACAGCTGTAAGTGACCTTTGCTATACATGATCGAGGCATTCGTGTTCTCGTTTCCTGCAACTTTTCACGTTCCTGATTCAAGGTGGGGCTTTTTGTTTAGCGATGATTGTTTCTCTGATGCTTAACAACATGATTCTTGAGCATGCAGTCTTTGCGATTCAATCTACCCACAATTCCTCGACGTCCCTCAAGCCACATCATCAGCTTTTTGGATCCGTTGAACGCACTCACTTTTCCATATTTTTCACTGCTGCTTCCTTGGCGGACACGTGTCAAATGGTTTCGTGTGTGTGTTTTTTTTTTTGATTTTTCGTTTATACCCATGTTTCTAACCTTTGTTTTGTCAGTTTCCCTCCATCAAAAATGGTACCTATCTCGTTGATGGCGCGTCTTCTCGTCATTTTTCCAATGTTTTGTTGATCTCCCTTCTACTGCTGGTCCCATATTTTATCAAGTACAAGCTTGGAGGTGGTCTATACACTTATATCTTTTTGGCGCTTCTCACGTTCTTCCCAATTTTAATAGGGTTTTGGACTCTCGCTTCGACGTATTCCCCAAGACTCAGTGAAAATGTCAAGCTCCCCAACCTTGGCGTTCATCACTACCTTACTTTCAAGGACCCCGAATTAGCATCTACTTACAGTGGAAACAACAAGATTCCTATGGAAACCTTCCATGAACTTTACTTTGACAACAAGGTTGATTTCAACGGTGATGCTCTAGATATTCTCGAGGACAGACATGATTGGGCGAACTTCAAGTTCACGCCTTCCCTGTTTAAGTATTTCCTTACTGGTATGATTCCTGAAGTCATCATGCACTCTCGCTCTCAGGATGAAGAGCAGGTCCGTGATCACTACGATCGCGGTGATGACTTCTACTCGTTTTTCCTAGGACCTAGAATGATCTACACCTCAGGTGTTATTTCCGACATTACCCGCACTGAAACCCTCGAAGAACTGCAAGATAACAAGCTCCGCATTGTTTGCGAGAAGATTGGCCTTACCAAGGGTGAGCGCATGCTCGATCTGGGCTGCGGCTGGGGAACTCTTGCACGATATGCTTCTACTCAATACGGTGCTCATGTTACTGGTGTCACGCTTGGCCGCAACCAAACTGCTTGGGGCAATGCCAACTTTGCCAAAGATGGCATTCCCGAGTCTCAGAGCAAAATCCTGTGCATGGATTACCGCGATACCCCAGTTCCCAAGGGCAAGTACAACAAGATTACCTGTTTGGAAATGTCCGAGCATGTCGGTGTCCGCAACTTTGGTAGTTTCCTCAGTCAAGTGTACAACATGTTGGACGACGAAGGAATTTTTTTTCTGCAGTATGCCGGACTCCGCAAGTCGTGGCAGTACGAAGACTTGATATGGGGTCTTTTCATGAATAAGTATATTTTCCCCGGTGCCGATGCTTCTACTCCCTTGGGCTGGGTCACTGATAAGCTTGAGGGTGCTGGTTTTGAAATCACTTCTGTCGACACCATTGGTGTCCACTACTCTGCCACCCTCTGGCACTGGTACAGGAACTGGATGGGCAACCGCGAAAAGGTCATTTCGTCATATGGCATCAAGTGGTTTAGAATCTGGGAATACTTTTTGGCGTCTTCTGTTATTACCTCTCGCCAGGGTGGTGCTACGTGTTTCCAGATTGTCTTGCGGAAGAATTTGAACATCGTTCACCGCGTAGAGCATATCCCTAGACAGTTTGGCTTGAAAGTTCCCCAGCCTGCGGGAGGAAACTTCTGGATTGAGAATGACTTTGCCAAAGTTGTTCCCACCAAGCTGAATGATCTGGTCTCTATTGAGTCTACTGATTAGTTTTTTTTTTTTGAAAGAAACAGGAAACGTTGGCTTGAGATCCAGCAAAAAAGAAGAGATTCTCAAATTGTTTATATTAGTATCTACGTAAACAGTATACAGTTGTATAAATTAATTTGTACATAACGGATTTACAAACAGTTGGAACATAGTGTATCTCCTCTGTGCATATTGCAATTTATCAGCACAAGGCTGGTGGTCATGAGAGATTCGAGTCCATTTACTGCTGTCATGAGGAAAATAAATACTTGTATATGAGGCATGTATGAATACGTACGTATGAATATGGGTAAAAACATGAGTATGTACAGTAACACCCATGTTACTTTTCGTTTCTCTTGGCTCTCGGAGGAGTCTTTGGACGAAGCGACTCGATTTCAGCATCAATAGGGACACGCGTACCTAAAACTTTTGTCTCAGACAAGTAGTCCGCTACTCTAAAATTATTAATTAAACAATCAGGACTGGCAATGACCCATCCCGGCCGAGGCCTAACAGGCAGCGCCGGGCCCGCAGAGCCTGGAATTATATGTAGCCGCCGGGACATGAGCGAGAAGTTTTCAATGACCCTATAAATGTTTTCAGGTAAAACATTTGAGCGGTCTTTAGGAGACTCCAAGACAGTGTCAGTATCGACATTGCAGTTTATAAGATCGGCATCTTCTGATCTGCGTAAGGTACCCTTGAGACCCATGAGACAGTGCCAGGTTGATTTTTCCAAAAAGTCCGCGTCGCTTTGGGGAGGGTAAAATACAGAATCTTTGGACATCGCTAAAAATGTAATATCTTCACTGCGTCGGAACCCCCATGCCCCAAGAGCTTGGCGAGCAACCTCTAGACCATGGCTGGGTACCCACACGAGAGCAATGCTAGGCCTCGGCGTCAATTGTGCAACAGGGAGCGCCACGAGAGTTTCCAACTGTGGCGCATACGGAAAGCAGCCACCAACGATAAGTACATCAAAGAGCACTCCCGCCATCGCCCAATTGTGAAGTTCTGTAGGCATAGAGGCGACTGGCATTGAAGCACAATAAGCTCGAGAGGCATGCTTCTTGGTGTGAATGTCTTTCAGCTCGTGAAGCTTTTGAAGTTTCGGATACCCAACAAGTGGGTTTGTAGCGTTTTGAATGTGAGCTTGAGGAAGCACACCAGTTCTTAAGAAATGATCCGAGTAGTCATTTCCAAAGTTTGTTAGGTTAGCTACAAGGGCATCCTCGTTATCCTGAATCTGGTTTTGGTTTTGGTTTTGGTTTTGGTTTTGGTTCTGATTCTGATTCTGATTCTGGTTTTGGTTTTGGTTTTGGTTTTGGTTTTGGTTTTGGTTCTGGTTCTGGTTTCGGGTTTGGTTGTGATTTTGGCTTTGGCTTTGGCTTTGGCTTTGAGAGTGTGTGTGATTTTGATTTTGAGTTAGCTTTTGGCTTTGGCTTTGATTTTGGCCTTGGCTAGAGTGTTGAGGTTTGCGGTTCTCACTAAACTTCTGAGGCTCGGTTTCATTGACACTATGGTTGTACATAGCCCGGTAATACTGGCTCAGATTATGGAGATCAGAAGGTTGTTGCGCGTCTGCAGCAGGTAGAGCATTTTGCAGAGCGACACCAGCGAGCCTAGCACTCAAGATATCCTGCGACACACGAGTAGATTTAGCGTTCTGTTTAGAATTTAGCATTGTGGTTGAGTGAGGTAGTGGAGGGGAAATGATACAGGAATCAGGGTGTCGCTTGATATTTATAATATAGGCTCTTGGAAACCCACGTATGCAGTTAGGTGAATGGGCGTAGAAACTAATGGCAACAGGTGTGATGTTGTGGTGATGTGAAACGACTGGGGTGCGGAGAAAATGAGGTTGACATCATTGAGTAACAGGGATTCAAGGACACAGATCAACGGGTCTGGTCGGAATTGCTAGTATTGCTAGTTCCAGTGCTCATGTCGTTCTCCTCATAGTCAATGTCATAGTCGTTATCAACGAGGTCTGCTTCATCTTCTGGAGCCAGGGTGCTGTTTGATGAAAGCAAGTCCATGTTGTCATTATTGTACTGCCGGCGGGTTTGTGAAGACAGCAGGTGTTCAAAAGGCTTTTGCTGTTCGCGTACATTCCACTTTAGCGTCCGCGAAACAGAATCAATGTACTCCGTGGGAGTAGAAATAATGGTCGGGAACGGGAATTTTGAAGCACGCACAGTAACATAATGGCCTGGTTGGAGCTGGGTTCTTGTGCGGCCATCGAAGGAAGCCCATGCAGTTGCGCGGGAAGTCAATGGCAAGTTGACCCGCAGAACCATGGAATCAGGAAGCAACATGGGGCGAAAGGAAAGAGTATGTGGGCATATTGGGGTAACAGACATAGCGGGAACTTCTGGATGCACGAGAGATCCTCCAGCAGATAATGAGTAAGCGGTCGAACCCGTGGGGGTTGACAATATGAGGCCGTCAGCCTGGACGACAGTGAGAAGAGAATCGTTGCCATAAAGCTCGAGCATGGATACCCAGGGAGAGGGGCCGCGATCAATGACAATTTCGTTAACTACCTCGTGGGTCGCAACTCTTTTGCCATAAGAGTCGTGGATAGTGCAAGAGAAGCGCATTCTAAGGTTGACATTGATGCCAGTCTCAAATACGCGGTCTAAGTGCGATTTGTATTCTTCGAAATGAAAATTTGTGAGAAACCCCAGGGAGCCTAAGGAAAAAGAAATGACTGGCGGAACAATTGCTTGGAAAAGTCCTCCTACGTAGAGCACGGTACCGTCGCCGCCAAGGGTAATGACGAGATCAAACAGTTCTGGAGAATTTTGTGTCATGTCCTTGGTCCAATACTTGAGAAGGTGTTTGAAGGCCTGCTTTTCCTTGACAAGGCCCGGGGCGTTGAAGCGTTTTGAGTTTTGCAGCTTTGAATCGACGTAGACGGTCACCCCGTGCGAGAGGCCATTGCGCGGTGTTGCCATGAGCCAGTAGACGAGGTCTCGTGTAAGGTATATTAGCGAGTTGTCTCTTGCTTTTGTAACTACCATGACGGATCGAACGTTGATGCGGATGTTTGCCTGGCCTAGGCGCTTTGCGAGTTCGCGAACTCCGGTTGCGGTCTTGACTAATTTCGAGTGGGACAGAGAAGACATGTTGTCTTCAGATGAAAGAGCTTTCAAAACCTTTGCAACGTCAACAACCTCATCAAACTTGGTATGAACATAGCAGGGGGTAGAGGAGATGGAAGAGGTACGGGAGGTGCGGGAGGTGCCCGGGGTGAGAGAGGGGTGATGAGAGGACACATCTGAGGCAAGAGCCAAGAAGGAGGCTGATTTTGACAGGGAAGATGGGTCTGGCGAGTGAGTTTGAGGGAGGGGAGTGCGGTGCTGCATTAGTATGGATACGGCTTAAAAGAGCGAGATCAAGAGGGCGAAGAGGCAGAGACTAGGTGGAAATGCGACGGATCTGACGATGGTGAGGGAGTTAGAGTTGAAATCAAAGTTGAAGATGAAGGAACAATTGATCTCCGGGGGCAAGGGTACGGATAATGTGAGGGAAGTGAGTGGAATCAATGGAGGTTCACGAAGTCCGGGCGAGACCTAATGATGTAGACTTGATACTTAGTAATTGGTGATTGGTAATTAGTACTTAGTATTTAGTATTTAGTACTTGAAATATAAAACTTAATACCTGGAACTTAACTTTTGGCTCTTGGAATTTGGAATTAATGCGTTGCTAAATTCTGCTTCTGTGCCGCAAGTGCCGCATATGTCGCTTGCGTCGATATTAGACGTCCGCTCTATTGTTAGTCTGCTCTAGTGAATCTACTCTCGCGATTCTACACTAGTGGCCCTAGTCTTCCGCAGACTAGTAACTTACTAGTAACTTATTAGTAACTTGCTTGTAAGGCTACTGCAAATTGCCTGCTCCTGCAACCGTCTGCAACTGTCTGCAACTGGCTGCAACTGCAAGACGCCGCACGCTTAAGCTTGGCCTTGCTGCTTGGATGGACCAGGTCTAACGCGAATTGCGAATTGCGGTTTTTGACAATTAAATGTTTTTTTTTGGATTTTTTCGTTTTTCAATGTGTTTTTTTCTTTTATCCAATTTCCTTTCTTGTTTCATCAAAAAGGCACAACCTAGGTACCGTAATGGTACTGGATTAGTATACTAGACTGCAACTAGTAACTCGGGGTATATACCCAATTCGCAGCCGGTAGAGTCTATACCAGTTTGGGGGTAAACGACTAGCACGGCCATGGCAGATTCTCCAAAGACCAGTGTGTCTAGGTCTGTAGTAATCTGTAGTAAGTAGACGCAGTACGTAGTACGTAGTACGTACGTTGAAATGCGAAATGGGCATCTTCGGTAGACGATCGCGACTGGCAGATGTCGACGACGTCCCAGTAATGTGTCACTCTGTAATGCCAGTACGGTCTATAGCTGCACGTGCATAAATATTTTTCAGATGGCCTGCACCGCACTACGACCGCAACAACGGCTGCGTAATATTATCTGTATATGGTTAGACGCATGCAGCTAGATTGCATAAAGTGCATGTACTGTGGATACTACGACACTTATAAGACCTGTGTTGTTCATGCACTGGATTTAGACTTTTTGAAGAGCTAAAGTTTAAACTTTTAATTTTTTTTAGTTTTTTTAATAGTTTTAATCTTTAATTTTTTTTCAATATTCACCTTTTTTGATCCCAACCTTTATCGTGTCAAGATGAAAACTGATCGGAAATCATTGACGGTATCTAGGTTAGAGACTCCAGCCGGACAGCGTCTACCTTGGACCTTGAACGGCATTTGCATATTCATCAGTAGCACTGATTAACATCTAGCGGTGCTCCAAAGCAAGCGTATCAAGATCTTCAGATCTAGATTTAGAACACCCACTCGGCTTCACTGTACGAGAACCCTCGAGCGGTCGCTTGCATGTGAGCGACCTTTGCATGATCAATACCTGCTACTAAGCTTACGACTAAGCTACAAGCACACACACAAATGAACTTTTGGATTTCGCATACAATTCTGGCTCTCAATTTTGCATTTTCCACGATTCCCTCGGTTTGCATCTTTTCTTTTATTTCTCATATATAGAATAAAAATTGAACTAAATTCTTCTACTTTTTCTCTTTATTTTTTTCCCTCCTTCTCCTCTTCACTCTTTCACTTCCTCTTCCTCTTCCTCTTCTTCTTCCTCTTCACGTCCTTCTCCTCTACTTCTTCACGTCCTTCTCCTCTACTTCCTCACGTCTTTCTCCTCTTCTCATAAAACTTCCATCCCACCATTCATGCCTTAATTCTGCCTTAATTCTGCCTAAAGCATACCCATCCTTCACCTCCAGCATCCACTAGGTCATGCCATCCGCGCTCTTCGCCCTCTCTACACACTTCAAAACATGATCCTACTACTAATATCACACTCACCAATCTCCCCCCTCCTTCTACTCTCACTCCTCCTTATATCACTACCCTTCACTCATGCAGCCACCCTCGAAACCGTCGGCGCATATCCCTGCTCGGGCGAGGACAGCATCGTCTCTGTCTCAAACTTTACCTTCAACTTCGACAAGACCTCGAGCAACGTATCATACGCTGTCACCGCTCACGCTTCCGAAGAGGTGCAAATTATTGGTATGTGCTTTTCTCATTCTCTAGCCCTCATCTAACGTTTGTAGCAAATGTGAAAATCTACGCCTACGGCAATATGGTCGTCAACGAAAATGTCGACCTATGCTCAGACGACATCACCGAGCTCTGCCCAGTCAACGCAGGAGATATCCTGACCTCTGGAGTGCACACCGTTCCCTCAAAATACACGGACGGAATCACCCAAGCCGCGTACCTTGTCCCGGACCTCGAGGGCACGCTCACTATAGAACTGTACAATGCAAGCAATCTTACTCAAAACATAGGATGCTTTCATTCTGCCATCACGAACGGCAAGTCAACTGAAAGCTCCGGCGTCAAGTTCGCGACCATGGGCCTAGCCGCGGCGGCTCTTGTAATCTCGGGAATCTCGAGCGCAAATGGCGGCGCTGGCGGCGCTGGCGGCGGCGCGGGTGGTACCGCAACTGGTACTGGAGCTGGCGGCGCGCATGCTGCTCTTCCTGCAGGCCATGTCGTGCCGACAGGTGCAGAAGGATCTGGTGCAACTGGAGCGGCCGCTCCGGCCTCAGGCCCTGGCACTAATGTAGCTGCAGGAGGCTGGCATCCTCCAGGTTTCTCTGAGTTTTTCTCGACATTACAGGGCATTGCGATCTCCGGCATGTATTCTTTAAACTACCCCTCTGCTTACCGCAGCTTTACACAAAACGTAGGCTGGAGCTCGGGAATCATTACATGGGGAGGCATGCAAACCAGCATTGACAATTTTCGCAACAATACCGGAGGTAACCTCACGGCCTCAAGCTACGAGCGTCTGCAACAAACGACCCTTGTCTATCGCGACGAAGACAACAAAAATGAAACCGACATATCAATAGACTCTAGCTCAAACGTTAAGCGCATGTTTCACGAACTTTTCATTCGCGATACTAACTCAACAAGCTCCAATGCAACAGCATCCGATACAAGCACGGCTGAGACCAGCACGAAAAAGTACGTAACGATTGTTACGGGCATTCGTGCATATGTAGAGAAGCTCAGTGTTCCCAGCACAAACACTTTCATGACGCTTCTCATCTGGTTTGCAATCATTGTGGGACTGTGCATAGCGGGCATTCTAGCACTGAAGCTGTTTCTAGAGATTTGGTCCATCAAGGGCAACCCGCACAACAAGCTCCGAGGCTTTCGCAAGCGCTATCACGTGTTTTTAGCGGTTTCTATGGTCAGGCTGGTCTTGCTCTTTTACGGCCTGTGGGTTCTTTATTGTTTCTACCAGTTTAAGATTGGCGACTCCTGGGGCGTTCGATTGCTGGCTGGCCTTGTGTTTGGCATCACTACAATCGTGTTGATTGGCTTCTCGGCGAGAATTGCATGGCTTGCCCGCGTTGCCGCGAAACAGAAAGGTGGCTTGGAGTATCTGTTTCTTCACAAGCCGTGGATTCGCAAGTACGGCTTATTTTATGACCAGTTCAAAATCAAGTACTGGTGGTGCTTTATTCCTACGTTGGTGGCGGCGTTTGGACGAAATGCGTTCATTGCTCTTGGATACGGTAACGGCATGGTCCAGGTCATTGGCCAGATGGTCATTGATGTTCTGTTGACTCTTTTGTACGTCTTTTGCATGCCGTTCAACACAAAAATGGGCAACATTATAAATATTGCCATCCAAGTTGTGCGAGTTATATCGCTGGCATTCCTTCTTACGTTTGCCGTGCAACTGAATCTCAACCAGATTACAACTACAGGGATTGGCCTGGCGCTCCTCGTGATTCAGGCCATTCTTTCCATTCTGCTGATCGTGTTGATTATGATCAATGCGGGAGTGGGAATATTCAACATGACTTGCAGCGGAATGCGCAAGAAGAGGAAGCTCAAGAAGCAGCTCAAGCTCGAAGAAAAAATGCGCTTAGACGATGCAAATGATACTGTGCACGAGAGCGTTGTGATAAATGAAAAGAATGAGGGATTGATGGTTCCTGCAAGCGACACGAGCGACTATGACACCACTCACGGTAGCAGCTGTCGAGGCTCGGAAGATTTGGGCCGGGTGAGCGCAACCACGGGGAATGTGAATCCGAAGCTGATGAGCTCGGCGCTGGCCACGACGAACGACCTCCCCGTGGGTAGTGTAGCCAAGCGGTCTTTCGAGTCTGGCGGCAGTTTGAGGTCTACAACGATACGACGAGTTGTGACTCCTGACGCGGCACCTGTTCCTGAAGGAAGTAGCACACCTATCAATTTTAGCCGGCCCACCGCACGTATACCTGAGGAGAAGCAGCAGGTAGGTGATCAGGCACGGCAAGATCTCCGGACTCAAGGCAGCAACAAGGACGATGCGGTGCTTTATGCGCGGCCGAGCAAGCTGCACCTTTTAGGGCACGAGCAGCCAAGTAGTGGGCCGGAGACTAGCTCATTGGAGAGTGGCAACGAATCGTCGCTAGAGAATATCAAGGTGGATGGTCAGAACATTGTGTAAGCTAGTACTGTACAAGTGCTAGTCGTAGTTGGTGGCAGCTGTTTACGCTGTTGTCACTGTTGACACTATTTAGAGATAGCATATTTGTTTATATTGCAATTGTTTATATTTATATATATATCTGTTTAATTAATGTTTGTTGTACTCGTGGACTCTGGGGTTTTGTACATAAGCTTTATCGATTAACGGTTAAGTCTCTCAACTGTTCAACTGTTCAACTGCTAACGAACCTCAAGGCGTGGAAGGGAAGATTTGATTTGCAGTGTGCCGAGAAGTGTTTTTTCAGGGGCAATCGATCGCGATGCAAGCGCGTGCTCAGGAAAGCCCGTGCAAATGGATCGGACTCGTGATCCTAAATATCAGGGGCAAAGTCCAAGCTCGCGTTATTAGTTGGTTTTTTTTTTTTAGTCGATTGATTAATTGTTAATTTATTACATTTTTAGACGGCACACAACCACACAACCACACAACCTCACGATTGCATTTCGCGACCATAAAACGCCAACCAGTAATTGCAGGTGGATTATACCCTACTAGTAGGCACCTGGTATATAGACACAAAATCAATCCAAACACTAGCATTTACGCATGCATACAGAACTCACAGAGCTCGCAAAACTCTGCTTGCACTCAGTGTATTTCTGGTCCCGTCACTGAGGAGCAGCCGAATGAGTTCGGTAGCAGATAACTCAAGCGAGGAACAGTTTATAAAAGAAATCGCATTTCGGAAGTAAAAAGAGTTGAAGAATTAAAGAAAAAAAACCTGCTACCGAGGTAGATTAGAGAAAGAAATGATTGGATTAGAATTCAGTAGTGTAGGAAGAAAAAGAAGAACGTTTTCATTGAGTTCATTAAGTTCATTGCATCATCAATTGGCATTGCGATCAGTATTGGTTAATGTTCAAGCTCAAGAAAAATTAAGGCATGGCAATTTTGCAAAGAAGTAAGCGGAAAAAAAAAGAGTTGAAAGAATAAAAAATAGGATTAGGCAAAATTCAAGAAAGAACAATCAAAGAGACCAAAAAATAAAAAATTAAAAAAATTAAAAAAAAGGGGAGTTTTGTTCTTAAGGTTTCTTCTTAAACGAGAACAAATCCAAGAACCAATGCTCCTACCAAACTAACAACAACCGCTGAAGAAGCGGACATTGGCTTGGTACCGCCATTTGTAGCAGAGCTAGTAGCTGCAGATTCAGAAGCAGAAGCAGATTGAGATCCAGTAGCAGACACTGAAGAAGATACAAACGAGGTCGCGTGAGTGGTGTTGCCATGTCCAGTACTAGTGCTTACAGATGAAGTCGAGTTCGCGAAGCTGGACGTAGCAGCACTAGACGTCGCGTTCTGGGATACCAAAGCGGCTGCGTACAATGCTTTTGCTTTGCTTGTAGTAGTTACTGGTGAAGAAGACGAAACCTTAGTCGAGCTCTTAGAGGTAGAGGTCGAAGTGGTGGAAGGAGCAGCAGAAGTTGTTTCCTCAGCAACAGTTGTGTAGGGAACATTAGTCTTGACAGTAATGGACCCGTCGTTGATGGTCACGGTGTGAAAGATGGTTGAGTAAACGGTTGTTACTGGGTCGGAGGCGATATCGTCACGGGCAGCGAGGTGGCCAACGTGGGCATGAGCGTTGGGGTGGGCATGGGCAGCCGTGAGGGAGGCAACAGCGAGCGAAGAAGCAACGGTTGAGAGTTTCATGGTGGAGTGAGGGTGTTAGCTAATGCTTGTTAAGGAACGACTGTAGTTGGGATTTTTAATGAGAGTATGTTGGATACAAACGAGAGAAAGAAAAGAGAAGAAGAAAAGAGGAAGAGAAAGAGAAGAGTTCGTTCATTATTAATATTTGATATTCGGCATCGTGAATGCTGCTGCTGCTGCAGCTGTTTCGAATACATGTGTACGAAATGCAAATGTATGGGGTCACACGAGAATTCATAAACGTTCAGAAATGGGGTTTGTTTAGTAGTTTTTGACCTTTGGCAGCAGCACTATGCTGCAATGGTTCTCAGATGTATGGAATGAGCATTAACATGTGTTATAGTAATTGACCATTGATGAAGTGGTCCTATCGAGGGAATTCAGATAGTGTCCGCTGTAAGTCGTCAGCTAGATTTTCGGACTAGATCACGATGTCGACTGAATTATGATCATGATCAATGGATCTAGCTGCAGAAGCGTCATCAACTGGCACTCAGGCTACCATTATGCAATTGTATACTGCGATTTTTTGTTTTCATTTTTAAATTTTGTCCTTTGAATTTCGACATATTCCGGTTCTTTCAGCTCTTGGCCTTGGTCTTGTTCTTCTTCTTCATCTTGTTCTTGTTCTTGTTCTTGTTTTTGTTTTTGTTTTTGTTTGTGTTCTAGTTCTTGTTCACCATCTTGTCTTCTTGTTTGACTTCATTTTCAGGGGAAGTCCAAAGAGATTTTGAGAAATCTAGTGGAAATTTTCCTGTGACCACATTCAATTGGCCCGAGTTGCCCAACCATTTGGTGACCTGGTCCCGTTTAGGAAATGGTTTAGCTTGTTTTGGAACAGAAACAGCTGAGGCTTTTTCCCAAATAGGCTTTTATGTATTGCTTTAATGTGTTTTACGAACATTCTAAGGCATTCTCAAGCATTTCATAGTATTTCGTAACATTCTATGGCATTTGATGGCCTGAAATGGCCTTGCTAAAGCCCAAAACGGCTCAAAATGGGCTTGGATTGATTGTCCAGTTTAGCTTCATTTGGATGTTTACTGCTGATTATCATAAGTTGCTTGTTCATTGTGTACGTGTGCTTATTGTGTTTTTGTTATTGTTTATCTCAATTAGAATTAACACGAACGCGTTCTAGTCGCGCTCGTCCCAAGTCTGCTCACGTGATGACACTTTGCTTAGATGTACATTAGTAACAAAAAGTAATGTTCAAGTCATGTAGTCTAAAGCATATAGTCCAAGTCATAAAGCTCAGGTTGCAAGTTGCAAGGCATAGAGATCGTGAACTCGACACCGTACAAGAGACACTGCCAGCGACGCCAGCCGCAGCGCCAGCAACGTCGAGGCCAATTGCAAGCGGCAGCCACGGAATTCTCAGCTTAAACCTTCCTGCTACTACTGTACTGAATACGTAGTGGCTACAGCCCACTATAAAACGAATATCACAAATGAATAGGCTAATTTCCTTTCCCTCGGCCTTCTCTCTTCTTCCTTCTTTCTTTCTTCCTTTCATCTACTCACTCGAGATTCCTCAATTGCCTTCAATTGACGCCAGGCTTCACAATCCAAATTACCAATATGGTCATCCACAACGGCAAAGAACACCTCACTGTCGAGGAAAAGCGCCTCCGCGAAGACAGAAAGAAAGAAAAAGTATCCATCATCAAATATATATTGACATATCCAATCTCTAACCTCAACAGTACTGGAAACGTTGGGGCCCATATCTCAGTGAACGTCAGTGGGTATGTTACAATAAAGATCCTATCCACTTGATCAATCCTAACGTGTCTTAGGCAACTGTCAGAGAAGACTACTCTGCCAATGGTGACGCCTGGAGCGACTTTCCTCACGACCATGCCAGATCGAGAACCTACAGATGGGGCGAAGACGGAATTGCCGGAGTTAGTGACAATCATCAGCTTACCTGCATATCCTTTGCCTTCTGGAACGAAAAAGATGATTTTTTGAAAGAGCGTATGTTTGGTCTCACCGGCCATCAGGGAAATCACGGCGAGGACGTCAAGGAGTCGTAAGTACTTGACACAACTGCTGCCGAACTTAGCTAACTTCAAGCCTAGCTACTTCTACCTTGATAATGTCCCCACCCATTCCTACATGAAGTATCTCTACAAGTATCCTCAGAAGAAATACCCTTACGAAGAATTGGTGGACGTCGCCAGCAAGCAGACTCGTTTGGAGCCCGAGTACGAGCTTACTGACACTGGCATCTTCGATGACAACAGGTACTTTGATATTTTCATTGAAATGGCCAAAGACACTGAGAACGAAGAAGAGCTGCTGTTCCGCGTGACTGCCTACAATCGTGGCCCTGAGCCCGCTCCACTTCACATTGTTCCCCAGCTCTGGTTTAGAAACACCTGGGCCTGGGGTATCGAAGCTGAAAAGAAAAATCCAATTCCTGAACTTACAAAGGAACAGGACAATATCATCAAGTCTTCTCACTGGCGCCTAGGTGAGAGATACCTTCATTTGGCTCCGTCTCCGGGTTTCGAAAACGAAGAAGACGTTGTTCCCAAAACTTTGTTTACCAACAATGAAACCAATAAGAAAAAACTTTACAATGTCGAGAACGAGTCTCCCCATGTAAAAGACGCCTTTCACGAATTCATTGTTGATGATAAAAAGGACGCGGTGAACCCATTGGAGAAAGGTACCAAGTCTTGTGCGTGGTACTCTTTCGACTCTGGTGAAGGTATCCCTCCCGGCGATTTCGTTACTGTGCGCTTTAAGTATACCAATAACAGGCCCGAATTTGAAGATTTTGACGAAGAGAAGTTTGACAATATTGTCGAGCAACGTCAGGACGAGGCCGATGACTTTTACTGGCGTATCAGTCCCAATCCCATTTCTGATGATTTGAGAAGCATCCAACGCCAGGCGCTCGCAGGCATGCTTTGGACCAAGCAGTTTTACCACTTTATTCACTCACAGTGGTCCAAAGGTGATCCAGTCAACCCTCCTCCTCCTCCAGAAAGAGCCAACGTTCGCAACCAAAACTGGTCGCATTTGCATATTGACGATATCCTGTCGTTGCCTGACAAGTGGGAGTACCCATTTTTTGCTGCTTGGGACACTGCTTTCCACTGTATTCCTTTGGCCATGGTAGATCCAGAGTTTGCCAAGAAACAGCTCGATCTCATGACCCGCGAGTGGTACATGCACCCTAATGGACAGATCCCTGCCTACGAGTGGAACTTTTCAGACGTCAACCCGCCTGTGCATGCGTGGGCTACTTTTCGCACGTACAAAATTGAACGCAAAATGTTTGGCCACGAGGATGTCGAGTTCCTTGAGCGTGTGTTCCAAAAGCTCTTGCTTAACTTTACCTGGTGGGTCAACCGAAAGGACCACGACGGACAAAACGTTTTCGAGGGCGGATTTTTGGGACTGGACAACATTGGATTGTTTAACAGGTCTGAGCCTTTGCCTACCGGTGGTGTCCTTGAGCAGGCTGATAGCACCGGTTGGATGGCTTTCTATTGCCTTCAAATGATGAACATTGCATTGGAGCTCGCCAAACACCGACACGTGTATGAAGATATTGCGTCTAAGTTCTTTGAGCACTTTATGTTCATTGCTGACGCCATGAGTTTTCGCTCTGGTGGAGGAATTGAAAAGCCATTGTGGAATGAGGATGATGGTTTTTACTACGATGCCATTTCCTGGGGTGGCCCTTGGAGCCAACAGCTCCCCGTTAGATCGCTGGTCGGGCTGATTCCTCTATATGCATCACTGACCCTTGAACCGCAAATTCTCAAGAAGTTCAAGTCGTTCAACAAGCGTGTCCAATGGTTCATCGACAATAGACCTCACATAACTGAGCGCAATATTGCAAGTATGAGCGCTCTTGGAACAAGTGAGAGAAGATTGCTATCGCTTGTCAATAAAGACCGCCTTGTCAAGATTTTGGAGAGCATGCTTGATGAAAAGGAGTTTCTCAGCGACCACGGTATAAGGTCTCTTTCCAAGTTCCACAAAGAGCACCCATACTCCATGACTGTCAACGACCAAGTGTTTACAGTAGACTATGTCCCTGGTGACTCTAACTCCGGTCTCTTTGGCGGCAATTCAAACTGGCGAGGACCCATTTGGTTTCCAACAAACTTTTTGCTCATTGAGAGTCTGCAGCGGTTTTACATGTACTACGGCGACGATCTCAAAGTCGAATGCCCCAAGGGGTCTGGTAAATTCATGAACCTTGCCGAGGCTGCTGAATCACTCCAGCACCGGCTTATCGGCCTCTTTGCGCGCGATGCCAAAACGGGAGTGCGACCTATCAACGGCGGTAACAAGATAGCGGACCAAGACCCCCACTGGCGCGACTATGTGTTGTTCTACGAGTTTTTCGAGGCTGATACTGGGCGTGGTCTCGGCTCTTCGCACCAGTGCGGATGGACCTCTCTTGTAGCCAAGCTTATCCATGACACTGGCGTTTCGCACGAGGCAGGCAACGGTCCCAAGACGCCGCTGAGTTTGGCCGAGGAGTATTTTGACGAAGAGTTTACTCAGAAACGCCACGCACGCCGCAAGAGTACTACCATAAGGCTGAACCGACGAATGAGCTCAAAGTTTACGCCGAGCGGACAGAGCGACACGACAAGCGTGAGGTCTACGGAAAATGTGCGTGATGATGATGATGACAGCAAGAATATAGAAGAGGATGTAAGAAAGCATCTGGAAAAGATGAGTACTGGGCGACATGATTATGACGACGAGCTTGGACGTTAGAGCTTTAGAGCTTGATATATAACATATAGGTTAAAGTAGATCATTGCAGTACTGTATTTATATACGAGAACAATCAATAGAACTATACAAGCGTGGGAATTATTCATGTCTACTAGTGTTGGTAAAAATGATCTGAAGACGTCAAGGCGCCCATCCTTTCTAAGCATTAAGTTCCAATCTTACAAGAAGCTCACAGGCAATGGAATAGTGCCTAGTAAGAAAGAGAATGCTAATTTTTTGCTAAACTGACCGTTTAAAACAAAAAGATTTCTAGGGTCGTTATTTTTCTCCAATCGGATTAAAGCATTTTCTCAAGTATTAGAGCTTTTATAGGTGAAATAAATTTGATTTTGTTGTGGATGTCTGCTTTCTTTCAACTAGAAACGTCAAACGTAATATCAAAAAAAACTTTCAAAAATGAAAGAAAGACTATAAAGACATGGAAATGCGGACATTTTGCAAGTTTTACAGAAATCAAGGAATATAACAAAGTAGATTTAAATGTTGAAATACTTAAGTATAATAAAAGCAACAAGTTCAATAGTTATAGACTTTGCAAGGAAATTGAAAGAGTTTTGTAGAAACACTAGCATAAATAAATTCCAATTGGCATTATCTTATATCAACCATTGAAAGTCAAATACAGAGAGTCTACAAACACGCGTAGGACTGCAATCATAGCAGTGAGTAAAGAAGCTCATTAACGAAAGAGCCAAACGAAAGATCAAGAGAATTAAAACCAAACATCTTTCCAAGTCAAATCTCGACGCACTGCATTTGAGACGCCCTCGTTGAATTGAACCCAGACCTTTTCTGCTGTTGTTGCAATTGTCTGTATTCCACTTACACTCGTAGAATCCCCTAGGTTGTTACTGCTGCTGTCGTTTTCTTTTCCTGGTTGTTCTACTTGTCCGCTTAAGGTTGAGCCTGATGATACTGCCTTGGTGTTTTTAGGCAGCGATGCCGTATCGACTACTGAACTTGAGACAGAAGCCAAAGTTGAAGTCAACGTCGAGGTCACTGTTTTACGGAAACTTTTGAACGGATCAAATGAAATTGCTTTGATGCTCTTGCGAGGTTCTTCTGCCTCGCTTCCGTCTAGTTTCAACTTTCTCTTGAGCCCAACAACTCCCTGCCCTGTTTGCTTTCCTTTCCGCATAAGTTCTTTGGCCTCTGGATCTGTCGAGTTCATTTTCCTCACAGTCCAATGCCCATCATGACTCCGCGCTGTATGCCTGACTTTCTCCAGTTCAGTAAACAATGCATGTCGTGTCGTGTATCTACCAACGCTACCCGCGACCTGGTCTTTTTCGCCAAAGAGAGCGAGCGTCTGGATAGGTGGGAACAACACGTAGACCTTGCCATTGGTGCCTCCTCCAATGACGCCACTCGCGATACCAGCTTGTTCAATCACCCGCAGTTGAAAATGCAAATTGTAGTTGACAAGTAACGCAACTGTGCTCTCAATTTTTTTCGCGTCGTTCTTTTTGGCAACAGAGCGACTTAGTCCCGTGCCACTACTACTACCGAATCCACCACCAGTCACTTCTAGAACCGGGTTTATCATTCGCATAAGATAAGGTACAAGTTCACTGGTAACCTCTGACTTGTTGAATGTTTGACGGCACGTCGGCGCCATTAAACTTATGAACTCTTCTCCAAGCTGCTCATTCATTCTTTGAGCTTCGCGAAATTCTAGCCCCGTACTGACAATTAAGTCCTTACCACCCTTTGCCACATTGTTGTAATTAGAAAAGAGCGAGAAACACGCCAGAGGAGCATACCCATGGTATTCATGCAACGCTCCTTGTTGTAAAGTGTAAATTCCTCGATTTATCATGTCATGAAAGTAAAGCCAGTCGCCAAACAAGACCTGTTTTTGAAACATGTCATCGTGAAATTGCATCTCGGGATACATTGTAAAGCAGCTGCTTATGATACGGTCATACTCGCCACAAGAATGAATGTCGGCCAGGACTGCTGCTGATTCTTCTGTCTTGTTGCTGAACCCCCGGTGTCGCCTGAAGATTCGGTTCACTACACTAGTCCAGCTTTTTTCACGGTCCTTTATGGACATTTTTTTCGCAGTCAGCGTCGCTGTTTTGTTGTCATCCGGACGAGAGCTAGCCTCCACGGACGGAAGAGATATTGGAGTAACACCAAATTGTAAGAGGTTCAGACAACTCCGCATGTCGCTTTCGGCCTCGTTGGCAATCTGCATCAGCACTCGATTGTCTACTTTGATGCCTTCTACTTGACACACCTGCACCAGCTTATCCACAACAATGGACGGCGAAACCCTTCTGTAAGACACAACTTCAGCAAGTGGTCGCAAAGTACGTAAACTAGAAGCATAAGCATCGTTACAGATTGCAATGATTGGTCTCATCAAAAGCCTGGCTCCACGATTGGTTTTGCCATTCAAGGACCCGCCTTGCCTTACCAACTGAGTAGCCCTTGCATCAGAATTGATGATATCAACTAATGCTCGAATAAATCCCTGCAATCTGTTAGAATGGCTACTACTAACATATTTGATGGCAAACTCACGCTTTCTGCGGCACCTTCAATCTCATCTGCAATCACACAGACAGGCTTGCCTCCTACACGATGAGTGGCTACCGCGCTCTTGATCTTATCTTTTACAAGTGGACCAGATCTCTCATCACTAGCATTGATCTCTAAAATGTCGTATCCCGCATGTTTTGCAATTACATGAGCAACGGTTGTTTTGCCAATACCGGGCGGGCCATGTATGAGTAAAATTCGTCTCTGCGGCCGATTAAAAGGGTCGTTGTACATGTCAGTGCTGTTACTAAAACTAGCCTGTGAATCAGTTTTGAAAACGGCGTTAGACCAGCTCAGCAGCCATTTCAAGAGCTGTCGATGGGTCTTTTCCGGGCCTAGCAGATCGACCCATTTATCAGGGCGCCATTTCTCGCAGAGTAAACCAACAGGCCGATTAGAAGATACCTTTGGAGGAGGGCGCGGTGGAAGTCTACGCTGCTGTTCGTCATAGTCCAGTTGCTCTTCGACCTGGCTTAGAAGCTTGTGAATAGGCACACCATAATGGTTTCGCGCCTTGGCAATGGAAGACGCGTTTTCAGACGCGTATAGCCCAAAAGACGTAGGAACTAGTTTGGGGAGCTTGCGCTTTAGGTGATATGTACCGCCATTGCCTAGGCGAACCGATTTGTAGGAATGCGTATCTTGAAGTCTGGTGACGGAAGAGCTGAGTGGTCGGTCGCCCCCTTTTGAAAAGATGCTGGATCCCAGATCAAGATCATCATCAAAAACAGAAGAAGGCTGTTCTAACGATCCTAATTTGCTATTATAAAGGGACTTGTCAGGCATGTTGAGCAGCATTTCGTGTAGAGCTGAAGAGAAGAAATGATGTTTTTCAACTTTTATTTTTGTTTTCTTTCCACACACGCCCGATCCAATTTAGATTAAGATTCAAAGCTACCTCAACACGCGTTCGACATGAATTACGAGAATATGACTAGAGAAGAACTTCAGTTCAATATGGCAGTGGTTGGATGGTTATTTAGCATACATTTGCTTGTAGAGTCTAACGTTTGTAGGCAGTCGTAATGCTGAAAAATGGATATCAGCGTGAGAGCAGGCAAGAGCAGGCAGCAGAGATCGTGAAGAAGAACACGGATCTACCTGCATTTTGGAGAGAGAGGTACCAAGAGAGACTGAATGAGATTATCTCGCTTCGGCTACAAGTTTCTTCTCTCGCAACTCAATTGAGTGAACAGAGCCAGGGAAAACAGCCCGTGAATAACGTCACCAACTTAGTCCAAAACCATAGGCCACTAAGGACGTCTCAGACTCCCCCGGTTGATGATTTGCAATGTATTCAACATACACACTTGTGAAAATTGTACTAACAAAATTTTGGTAGTCATAAATTCTGGACTAGACGAGCTGAAGAAAATAACTGATTTGGAGTATCTTCGCTTCTTTCTGAGCTATTTCTTCACCCGCGTTATTAAGCTAAGCTCTTCGAAAAGTGGTTTCCAGTTCTCTTTAGATATTGTTCAGAAAATACTTGAATCTATCAAAGAGTGTCATGATGCCTGGGGTGAGCGGGCTGCGCCAACTAGTGAGCAACACACGGATCCTGAGTACGTTGGTGCTTCCAGTAGCTTGTTTTCGTACATGTTGGCATGGCTTTATGCATTATCGAGTATTGTACACTACGAATTGGACATAAGCGAAATGAGTATCTGGGCGCTCGTGAATCTAGTCGAGGCAAAAGGCCCTTTAAGAGATAGTACTTTTCGATCTAAGCTTGTTTTTTAAAAGCTTCTACTAACACACCAATAGATGCAGTCTGCTTGCTTGGAAGGTTTCTGTTGCGAACTGGAGACCGAACTAGCCCCAGCAATCAATTCAATAGTCCAGGCTCGGCCGTGGTTGAACGAAAATGCTATTTGTCATTCGCTTTTTGCATTTACTCGGCGATGTACAATCTGCTTTCGAGCAGGCCAAAGAAGCCCTTGGGCTCCCCTACTACAGTTGCGCAATCAAAAGCTCTGAAAAAACTCAAGCAAGATATAGCTGTGTTCATGCTTTACAGTATGGAAGACGAAAGAGTGCGTCAAGCATTTTTTGAGATGCCTTGGAACTTGTAATACACGATATTAGTATAGCCGGTTTTTTATATTACCTGTCATATTACATCAAAGTAAATGCGTTTTGTATATGGCTAACATTGTGTTCAATACATGTAGGCCCACAAGAAAACGTGGTGTTCTGCGCCTTTTTTAGCGGATTTCTACTGTGGTCCCAATATCCGGCTTAGGGTAGCTTAGCATTAATGAGGTCAAATCTCAAGCACTTGCCACTATCAACAACTACCCTCAACATCAACAACCTTTGAAGCTACAATTTCAATGAGTCTAAACCAATTACAGAAACCAGTCAGTCTGTATCCTGGAGAGGCCTGGGTGTATCAGAGCCAAGCTTTGTCATCAAGAGTCACAGTCAACGCAGAAACAATCGGATCGGAGAAGCCTGCTAGTGGCAAGATTGTCAGCGGAAGCGGGTCTGTCTTTCTCAGCACGCGCCGACTAATTTACGTACCTGAAGACAGTGACAAAAACTCGTGTAGCCACAATGTGAAGGGCAAAGGAGATCGCAACTTTGAATCTTTGGCAGTTCCGCTTGACCGCATCAGCGACACCCACTTGCGACAACCATGGATAGGCCCGACTGGGTGGGTGGCAGTAGTGGCGCCTGTGAGCGGCGGAGGAATGGAACCGGAAACTAGTATGTGGAAGTTAGAGTTTGTTTTCAAAGATGGTGGTGTATATGAGTTTGTGGAGGCGTTTAATAAAAGCCAGGAAGCACGACAGCGAGGCCAAAATCATACCGAGGAGCTTCCGGTGTATACGGCTGTTGATACTGGGAACAAGGTGAATGAAGGCGATATCCCTCCTTATGTATGATCTTGAAGGAACGCGTTATAGATCGAGAAAATCCGGTGCTATAATTTAAGAGAGCAATGACTGAAGGAGCTCTGGTATAGTTGCGAAGCATCACGAATTTCGATGCATGCTAGATGTTGTCTTGGAAAGCCATGTTTGGCGAAGGATTAGTGTGATGCTCAATACCTTAATGAGCGGTTCTGCTACGACTTTTGCACACACTAAAGCCAGTTTTCGTTCTGGGATGAGTATGTGAATCACCGCAAGAGAGCTTTTATTGAGTGTGCTTATGGACTTAGGAGTTTTTTTTTTTTTAGTTTAGTATGAACAAGCTCAACAAACAAATGATATGCCATTCGCTGACGAGAAAATACAAATCTATGATGAGCCTTTTGCATGTAACTCAAGCTTTACAACCCTGTCAGAGGCAATGTGAGAAATCATAGTTCATTTTGGCCTACTCTAAAGTCTTAGCCTGGCCAAGTTTCCGATCACGTCAACTAATCACGAATCGGTTTCATGCCTTTACAGCTAATCATCTATTCCATTGATTGGGAGCTTTATTAGCTCGCAATATATTCAGCATCAAACTCAGCTTAGCATCCTAATTTTGAGGCCTGCTTTCATCGCATCCAAAAATCTCTCTAAGCATGGTTGTAATCCTATCCCACAATCCAATTGCACATTTTCTGAGTGCCACGTCTTGTTTGTCACCGCTAGCAGGTCTCATTCGAAGGCTCTCCTCATACACACGCAGCCTATCAAGGAAGTTCCTAACGTCAGGCAAAGAGCATATTTCTTGATAAGAGGGTGCACATCCTGTTTTCTGGGCGACATGATGCAGTGAGTTAGAGTACGGGTTTTCAAAGACTGGGGAGTACGCACAAAAGGTAGCTTCATCGGAGTAAATTCCAACCGCGGCCTCACCCCATGAAATATTCCTTGGCCGTAGATCAATGCTATTGATACTGATATCATGCTCCGTGTATGCTACTTTGTTTGTTCTTGCGCCAACATTAGTGAGCTCTGTATTGGTATTGGCCGCTGTGGTATCATCGTTTTCAGTTATCGTTTCTGCTAAGCAGGATTCTACCAACAGTGGTGTCTCAAACTTTAGATCAGCTCCAGCTCTGGGTATGCCGGGCACTGGCTCGGCTTCTCTACTGTCGAGCGATCTGGGTGTCATTTCAGTCTCTCTGTTTGTGGGTATCTCAGGCGTAAGCTCAATTTTCGACTCAACTTTCAAAAACCTGGGTATCTTCATTTCCAGTTTAGGTTCTGCTAATTTGGGTATTACTGATCCAAACCCGGAAGGGTGCTTTACTTCCTCAATTGTCGACTTGACTACAGCTTCGGTCCATCCAAGCTCCCGAGGTTCTGAATTGCCAAATTCTGCCGCATCATGCGTAGCATTTCTTTCGTCCATTTCAGTTTTGCCATGTTCATAACTTTTTACATTCGTTTGTGTATCGTCAATGTCATCTCCTCCATGAAGCAGTTCTACCACTTTGAATGTTTCGGGAACCATTTTCGTATGGGTTTTCAAATTGTCTTGTTTAGTTCGCGCAACGACAGCCTTATCGGTACCCAAGTTATCCAGTGTTTCTTGATACTCAGTGGACATGGTTCTTGCAGGCTCAACACTAAGACCCAAAAGATTTCTTATTATTGCAGTACACTCTTCTTCCCCAGGTACCAAATTGTTTTCCAACCAGTCAAGCTCCTCCCACTCAACCACCTCTCGCCTTGTATCAACAATTGGATTATACAGTTTCATGTTTTTAATTTCTGCGGCAACCAGTTGTCTCAAATTGCTGTTTGCATTCCAGAAGTTTTCGAGGATGTAGTCGTGAAAAATTTCTAAAATCCAATAGTATTGGCAGACATTCAAGTCGATGTTGCTGGCTGCCAATGAATCGTAATACATAACCGGGCAACGCATTTTGATGCACTCATGAAAAGTGCTGAGCTTGATCTTGTCATTTTGGTAGTAGTTCTTGACCGGTTCAAGCTCTTTATCAGTATCTCGGTACTTTGCTAGGCAATTAGCTACCCACTCTGCTTTGATTTCGTTGAATCCTTGATGTCCAGACTTGTAGCTGGATTTTGGCTTAAACCTTTGAGGAAAGCGGATGATTTGAGGGTCATCATCCAATCCAAGTGGTTTTTTTGTTTCTTCGTCTTTGGCCTCCATGTCCAGCCAACAATCATCCCAAAATTCTTGAGTCAGTGGTTTCTGCGCCTCTTGAAAAAACTCTCCCATTATTTCATCAACGGGTTTAAAATCACGAATCGACAGGCCGTCTTTAGATGCACCTGATGCTTCTATGTTCAACAAGCATTCCTTGTAAAACTCTTCTGTAAGTGGCTTTTGTGCGTCCAGCATGAGTTCTAATATCAAATTCTCGTCCGGGGTTGCGTTTTCTGAGTCAAAGTCAAAGGGCTTGAAGTCAATATTGTCCTTTTCCAATCCAATAGCATTGCGGGTTTCTGATTCTAAAGGTTCCAGCGCATCCTGAGAAAGTACTATTGCCTTGTTTGAATTGTTGGTTTCCAGACTAGCATTCCTGGTATTTCCATAGGTTATAGGCTTTTGAGCACGGTTTTCTTCAGCATATTCGCTCTCGATCTCCAGCCAGCATTCATCCCAAAATTGCTGCGACACAAGTATCTCGCTCGCATTCTCTTTTTCTCTTTCAGTCTGCTCCATGCAAATATCTTCCCAGACGCTGTTCCAAAATTCTTGAGAAAAAGGGGCCCTTGTCCCAAGATGGGATTTCTCAGGTACCAAGCTGATGCCTGCATAACGCTTGCTGGTCGTATCTTGACCAATTGCTTTGGTATTTTCAATCACAGTATACTTCTTATTGATTTCAAAGCTGCGGTCATCCCAAAATTCTTGGGGAAACGGTCTTTCAGCGTCTTCAGATAGATTTCTCGGTGTCTCGCTTGAAAAAACGTCAGGAGCGCTTCCTTGAATAAAAAAAGAATCAGTGTCTGCATTGTATTGGCGGATGTCAAAGCCGGGGGCATAGTTGATATAGCTTTCCGAAAAGCTCTTAAACTGGTCATTGATGTCCAAAGTTTCCCCACGGGAAATTCCTGATTGTTTCTGTATAGCGACTGAATGGGTCATGGTGATTTATACTTAAGTTTCGCGTAGGCAATTCAAGCGGCGAAATCTCCACAAGAATCCCGATTCCAAGAAAACCGTTGGCTTCGATATTGAGCAAATTTTGAGCAAATGTTTACCAAATGTTTAGCAAGTGTTGAGCAAACGTCTAAACGATTCAATCAAATTGATCAAGAAGGTTTGATTTTAGAGTAAAGCATAGAAATTGTAAGTAAGAACAAAACTGAAAATAAGAATCAGAATGAGAAGCCGGAGCCTACGACAGATTGAGCTCGAGTGTCACCGATCTAGTGTCATATTGTGCATTTACGCGTATGTTTTGTCGGGTTGTCGCGCCAACGTACCTCGTATCTCTCGATGTTATTTTTCAGCAGCATGGGAAAACGCATATGTATATCGCCAGCCTAAAGCTAGGTATGCCAAGGAGCCAAAATGTGCCTGCCATGCTTTCAAAAAAGATACACGACTCAAAAATGACGCAGACAGGAATCGAACCTGCAGCCTTTGGATGGTTTTACCCATTTACATTGGAATCCAATGCTCTACCATTGAGCCACTGCATCATAATCAAAGTCAGTTGCAGTAGGAAATTTAGCAATAGCGGACTTTGGTTGCAACATTTGAACGCTTAGCACAAAAATTTCAGCACTATTTTAGGTCCCCTAGTCTGAAAATGTGCTGTTTTATTTGTTTATAGATTCAAACTTTTGTTTTGACGCGTCCAAACCAAATTCCAAAATACTTTTAAACCCTTTTTAAGGTACTTGGTTTAGATATACCGGAATACCGGTAGATTTCAGAATGGCCCCACTAAAAAAGCTTAATGCAAGTGGGGCTTACGCTTACCGTAGACTGGGCTAGACTGGAACGATTTACCAGCTGTAGGCTGTAGAGCAGTCTAGCTCAGGGCTCACTTTTTTTTGGTTGAAAAACTCTATTTCAACTCAGCCAAATTTTTCGATTTACGCAGCTTTGGATATACTTTGGAACTGGGGTCTCTTGCATTAAGTGCAATGTTTGGGTAAGGAACGTTGACATGAGATTGTAAAGTCTGTGTGTACTTTTCGTAACTTTGCTATAAAGTAACCTCTAGTTGAGTTTAATGAATTTTTGGAGAGTTCAGATGCAGCTAGCACACCACAAGTTGTTTTAATAAGCTATCTATAGTCTAGTAACACTGGAGGGATTCTGTGGTCTCTATGAAGTTGGCGAGCTGTAATACTAATGTTTATATATAATGGAATCGTCCAAGGAGTAGTCAGCGTAAGCATCAACATCAACATCACCACCGAGTACAATACTCAATAATCGTCGTTCGCCGTCGTTCCAATTTTTAGTCTAGTCTACGTCGATGCAAGCCGCAACTGCAACCGTCGCTCGTGACATAATGACTTCTAGTTTACAGTAATAGCAGCTGACTCGGTTCGCGGCCTGCTACACCTTTCTAGACATCTCGATATGTTGAGAGTTTCCAGGTCATGGGCATGTAAACGGCTATTCGATTGACTTGTTGAAGTTGTTTGACTGATCATAGATAACCAATTCATACAGAGACTCAATATTAATTTCAATACCGACTGTCAACGTGAATAAGTGTAGTTTTGGATATGAATTAAGGTTTTTGCTCCGGGGCTTTTGACATTGCTGCAGGTTTTTAAGGTGCGCTTGACTTCAAATCAATAGATCCAGTAATACGTACACTATCATACAAGCATATTATCTGATAATCATAATACTGCAATAGCTATTGCAATTGTGCCTTGCTTTACGTTGCTTCTGCTGAGTTAGCGCTCTGCTTTGCTTTGCTCTGCCTAACTTTGCTTCACTTTGCTTCACTTTGCTTCACTTTGCTTCACTTTGCTTCACTTTGCTTCACTTTGCTTCACTTTGCTTCACTTTGCTTCACTTTGCTTCACTTTATCAGACTCTACCTGACTCTGCAGCAGGCCTAATCAACAGACAGCCGGGTCTTCGAATTCTAGAAGAATCAAAAAGCGGAAAGATTAAAAGATTAAAAGAATTAAAAGGATTAAAAGAATTAAAAATATTAAAGGATTAAAAGATTGAAAAAGAATTAAAAAGAATAAATAAAATAAAAACCGATGAATTAGACATTACATCCAGTCTCAGACGTCACCTCCATCGACATCTGACTGAGCTCCGTGAATTTTCTTGTGCCGGCGCAGGTTAGAGACAACGCTAAAGTTGCGTCCGCATCCGTCATAGTCGCACATAAATGGCTTTTCTCCCGTATGAGAATAAATATGGGTTTGCAGCGAAGAAGGCCGTGTGAAGCGTTTTCCGCATTCTTCGCAGACGTGCTTTTTGGTAGACTTGGTTGTTATTTTTGAGTTGAATGTGGTCATCAAGTGCGATTGGGGGCCAAGTGGCATCAGTTGTACTTGCTGAGGCCCCATGAGTGGCTGCTGCTGTTGGTACTGATATTGCTGTTGCAGCAGCTGCTGAGGAGGGAGGTAAGGATTCATAGGGACATTTTGCTGCTGGCCGTTGGAAACAGGCATGAGATGCTGGGGGAGGTATTCGCCTTGTTGTGGAGAATACATTATTTGGTACTGGGGCGGTTGGCGCGAGGAGGTGTATTGGCCGTTTGCTAAAAACATTTGCTGGGACTGATAATGAGCGTCATCTATTGAAGTTCCGGGGTAGGAATAGTTGCGATTATAACTCATAGGAACCGCTGGGGGAGCAGGGAGCATGGGGAGAGATTGGTTTCTTCTGTATGATTGGTCCAGGGGATCAACTGACGTCATGGGCTGGTGTTGCTGATGCTGCTGGTGATTGGAATCGTTAGGATCGTAATTATAAGTATTGTCCATTAATCTGTCCTGGGAGAAAGAGGATCCATTAGAAGAATCCGGAGATATTGGCAAAGAGGAAGAAGAGTGTGAAGAGCGCGTGTGGCTGTTTAGAGGAGGCAAAAAGAGCGAAGGGGAGGATGGAGTAGAATGCTGTTCTTGAGAGGTTTGAGAAGGAGGAGGATGCAGATGTTGGGATTGTGAATGAGAGTGCTGAGGGTGTTGTTGGTGATGGTATCTATGGTTGAGTTTGTTTGTAGGAAGTTGCTGGTACTGATGCTGCTTGAGGATCGTTTGAGAGGTATCTGCGGAGGAGAGCATTGCGAAAGATTTGTAAAAGAAGAAAGAGAAAAGAGGAGGAGCAAGAAACTTGAACAACAGAAGAAAACGTGAATCAACGAAAGTAGGAACAAAATGAAATAGAATAAAACAAAATAAAATAAAATAAAATAAAATAAAATAAAGTAAAAATAATTATTTGCATAATAATTATTATTTTTTTATTTATTGTGGAAGGTTGGGGTTTTTCTTTTTCATCTTTTCTTTATGCAAATAGGGGTGGTTAGGCCGATAACCATGTTTTGGACGCACGCATGGTCTCTAAAGAGAGGTCAAAAACTCAATGCGGTACCTTTTTTCTAGCGTGTACCTACATCACGCTACATGCAGTGTGGTTAGTGCGGAAGTGCGGTTAGAGACAAGTTGCAAGTCACAAGTTACGGCTTTTCTTTTTTTTCTTTGGATTTGTTTGAAACGACATGAGGCAGAGACTACGCGTGGCTTGAAGAAATCTTCAGAGAGTGCTTAGAGCGTCTGTCTACGCGACAATGGAAGTTGTAATTACCATACAGTTCAGTATTAAGCTATGGATCTGAATCGAAAATACGCGTATAAGATCGATTTCGGTATCGGCACCATGTTAACGTTTGTAGTAGACTCAGCAGCCTCTCAGTACCGACGAACATAAAATATGAACGGCGAAAGTATCAAAGTGAGAGATCTAAGCCAAGAAGGCCCAGGTTAGACCTAGCAATATTATATATTACAACTTGGCCCCTAAATATATTAAGCTAGTCTGGTTTGGGCCTGTCCAGATGGGAGCAACTTCAAGCCTACCGCATGTACAATGACGACACTTTGCAACAAATTTGGGTCTGCATTGCGAATATCAGAGTCCAAGAGGCAAGGGTCACCATCAGCTGCGCCAGTCTTAAGTCGTAACTACTAACCACAACATTCCAGGTTCCATGCTTAAATGTTAAGCGTTCATTGTTCAGCCTTTCCCTTTTGCCATCAGCGTGCAGCTGGCGCTGGTACGACGCCAAAATTCGGCCAATTAAATTGAGTCTGGCGAACTGTGAATTGACTCGACACTTGGTACTGTTTGAATTCAGATCTTTAAACGGAGCTGGCCTATGTTCAAATTGCGCGACGCACGGCAGACAGACTTTAGGCTTGTACTTTTCAGTGCCTGGGTTGCCCAAGTCTAAGTCTAAGTCCAAGTTCTAGAATACGCACGAGTTGCCTGTGGAATTACCTTGAAAGTCTTGTCTAAAAGACAAGCGTTCCTGAAGTTGCCAAAGTTGCCAAAGTTGCCAGAGTTGCCAGAGTTACCAGAGTTACCAGAGTTACCAGAGTTACCAGAACTCTAGATTTCTTCTTAAAGTTACCAGCGTTGCCAGAGTTGCCAGAGTTGCCACAAATCACTGGGAGCTCTAACTAACTTGCAAGCTGTAACAACTGGAATGTAAAGATTGCAGCGCATGCATTGCGTTTGCAACGGTCCTTCATGTAGATTTACTTCTGATTGACATATCTGGGTTTTATAGAGTATTGCTATAAATAAATAAACAAATAAATAAATAAATAAGTACATACTCATAGCACAAACGATACATGCAGGAACGTCAACGCCGCTAATAGTCCGGTTTTCTTAGGTTTCCTTCCCGTTCAATGCAGAGCTCATGTAATGTAGGCTCTATAGAATCTAGCATAGACCCAATTGCGAGCTTAGACATGAGGCCGAGCTGATCGTGAAACGAACGAAAGACGTTTTGAATTCAGGCAACGTTTCTTCTCAGTTGGGAAGCTCTTAAAGCAGCTCAGGAAGCAGCGCAGCTATAACATGACCGTTATCAAACACTCTCTAGATTCCAATGTGATTCTTCCATGTCAGGGGTGTTAATTCTTTTCTATTGAATAGTCTACCAGTAGCTAAAACTCGGCATATTAGCATAATATAGTACTACAACTTGACTTCGGATCTGCCAAATTCAAAAATGCCCCACGCAAGAGATCCAGTGTAACCCGTGTAGACCCTCTGGCCCCTGAAATCAGCATCAATGACTTCACCTTCGTTGACTTGGCTTTCAGTAGCAGCAGAAGAAGCCCCAATCGCTACCGCCATAGGCATTATGTGCTCCATGGTAGGATGTGCCTCCCTAGCCGAACTGCTGTGAAACAGCTCAGTCAACCTCTCTAGTCTTCCACTCAATGGACCCTCAACGGCTTGCTTCAAACCAGTATCAAACTTCTCAGTGTAGGGTGCGTTGGTTCCTTGATAAGTCCACAAGTCTCTGAGATTGTGAACCGACATGCCAGAGCAAACGATGGCAATGTCTTCACCCTTTCGATCCCGCAACTCCCGCAGCGCAGTACCTAGCTTGTAGCTAATCTCTGTCTCATGGTCAATATCTGAGTGGGCGCTCGATCTCATGTTTCCCCTTGAAGATGGTAGAGACATTTGTATGATAGGGAACGGCACCTCATTGGGCTCGTCTTGGATGCTCTGCTTGGGAAACGCAACACGTAAGGGAACCCACAAGCCATGGTCTACTCCGCGACTCCCATGAAGCTTGACATTGAATGCAGGGTCGCCGTTAGCAGACGTGCTTATGTTGGCAGCCAGTTTGCGCGCCAATTCTTTCGATCCATGCGAGTGAAACTGTTCCTTGTACATGTGCTTGGGAAACCCGTAAAAGTCATAAACCAGCGAGTTTGCGCCGTCTGTTGACGTAATTCCGACGCTTGGCAAGCCGTTTGCAGAGGGCTTGAAATCTTCTTGCCAGTGGGCACTGATTACAACCATGGCCTTAGGAGGGTCCGCAAGAATGTGTGCGCCCAAATTTTGCATGGTGTCGAAAGCGCCGGCGTCGCCAAAGCTATCTTCACGGTACATGAACGTAGGACCGCCATGAGAAATGAAGTATACAGGGCGAAGGCGGCTGGCAGCAGTGACAGCAGCAGCAGCTGAGGAAACGGACGAAGGAGCCATCTGAACGTCGATGGCGTTGGAGCGCGTGTGATAGTTGTCTTTAGTAGTTTTAGTGAGTTTGAAGCGATACAAGTAGCCAGAAAAGAAGACAATTGTGATAGAAAAGATGAAGATTAATACTCGGCTGCTCAATATCATTATTCGCTGCGACGAATGAGGGATGTACAAGCTGGGCGTGCAAAGACTTTATAAAGAGTGTATTTCCTCAGAATTCCACGATTCCGTGCCTAAGTTTCATGGCTTTACCATGTCATGATCATAAATAGGAGAGCCCATAAGAGAAGCGCATTTCTAATACAGCTGTACAGCCGCATGTAGATTTGGTCATTTTTAGTAATGGCGCCATAAAGATCTTTGGGAGAGTTCCCGATATATGAACATGCGGTAGACTATCCGGTAGACTAGCTAGCTAGTCTGCGTGCTGGGCAGCGTTCCGAAACTTACTGTCTTGGATCCCGAATGGGTCTTGAGTGGGTTTCGGTGGCACGTGGCTAGTTCACACAGTAGACTAGCTACAGTTTGGTCTACAGTTTGGCAAACCGTTAAGGGCCTGAGAGTGGGACCAAGAGCCCGAGCATTGAGGCTTTGCTTTTAATGCGGGACACGTACCGTTGCAATTCAAAAAACTATATTTGTATACATGGTCAAGATTGAGCCACAGACATTGCTGAAGCCTGTGGTTCAGTGCATCCAGCCTGTCTCAGACTTGTCAGATCCTAGACTAGACCATGGCGAAGTAGCATTCAGCTCTTAAAATGAATCTTGAGCTTATTCGACACTGTTCCCATCTAAGGCCACGAATGCTCATATAATTGCCCACATATTTGTCTACGTGAATGGCCATTACATGATTAAGAACGTCTAAAATATCCATGAAATTAAAGTCTCATCATCGACTCACGAACAAGCAACGGACCTAACTCTCCAAACAGCCATGTTTATACGTCATTATTGCTAATAGTTTCTGCCTTGTTCCTTAATTGATAGCATCTCAAGCAGAAATTCTTCACCACCCTTCTGTCTCATATACTCCATTTCCAACCTCCAAGCCTCGAAAATGCCACCGCAGAGGAAATCTGCAGCCATCATCCTTTTGGTCACCGCTATAATTGGCCTCGTCTATTTCTTTTCAAGCACCCCTAGCCACCAGACGATACCTACCCGGAAGCCGTCGAAAGAAGACGGGACAATTAAGTCCTACAAATTGAACAGTCTTGTTTCTTCAGCAAGATCCTATCACAATAATGAGCAAGTGCTGATTCTTACTCCCCTCGAAAAGTTCTTGCCTGAGTACTGGACAAACATCCTAGGTCTCAACTATCCTCGACAGCTCATTGAGCTCGGCTTTATAGTGCCCGCTGACGCTCAAGGAGATGCCACCTTGAAACTGCTGGACGCGGCAGTCAAAAAAGTACAAGCTGGCCCGGCCAAGGACCGCTTTGCCAAAGTCACTATTCTACGAAAAGACCCTCTTGTTGGCGACAATTCTCTGAGCGACCGGGATCGACTGGTGCTGAGAGCGCAGAAACGTCGCCGCTCTCTTTTGTCACTTCTGAAAAACTCTTTGTTATTGACTGCAATTGGACCTCGCACCTCGTGGATCCTATGGGTGGACTCATCTATAGTTGAGACCCCTCATACTTTGATCCAGGACATGGCTATTCACAATAAACCTATATTAGTAGCAAACTGCTTCCAGCGCTATGTTGATCCAAAAAAAGGGCTTTCTGTCAAACCGGACGACTACAGCTCATGGCAAGAGTCTGAAAAGGCACTGGAAATGGCTAAACAAATGGGAGAGGATGACATAATTGTCGAGGGGTTCCCGGAGATAGTGACCTATCGGGCTCTTATGGCTTACATGTATGATGCTACGAAAGAGCCGCATGTTGAAGTGCCGCTGGATGGTGTCGCAAGCACCGTGCTCCTGGTTAAAGCTGAGGTTCACAGAGATGGCGCAATGTTTCCGCCCTTTGCTTTCCACAACCTTATCGAGACGGAGGGATTTGCCAAAATGGCCAAGCGATTAGGCTACCAGGCGTGGGGCCTGCCAAACTACCTGGTATTCCATTCAGGTTCCTCGTAGGTTTACCTGTCTCATAAGTTCCTTGTTTTTTATAACCATAGGTTTGTGAACTACCTAACAGGTTTCTTGAACGCTTCTTCATATTATCCATATTCTCATAGACGTGTCATGAAAAAGAAGATTCCTAAATTTCGTGTGGGGAGGACTCTAGAAATTGACGTAAAAAGAAGAAAAAATCCAAATAAATTAAGGGTGTGGTACAAGTGTTGCCCAAATCGTCATTTGCATCTTGAAGCCCTTTCTCTGCTTGTTCCTTCTTCCTCTTCATCTTCTTCCTCTTCCTCCTTGCCACCTCACAACAAATATCAACCATCGCTCCAATCAGACCCTCTAGACAAACCTCGCAGCAGACTACGCGTTAACCATGCCTTCTCCTACCACGTTGGCTGGAGATCCTGTGTCTCCACAAAACCAGGTGTTTTCTAAACTCTCAAATGGGCTTCAACAACATCGCGACGAATTCCCTAGCTCCAATCCTGCAAACTCTCTTCAAAAAAGTAAGTATTTTCTTCGTGATGCTCTTTGGACTTCTCATAATAACACTATAGATCTTTCCCACGTTCCCTGCAAATTCTTCAGACAAGGGCAATGTCAGGCCGGGAATGCTTGCCCGTTTTCTCACTCCATCGATCCTGTAGGCCAACCTCCCTGCAAGTATTTCCAAAAGGTATTTTCATCCTTTGACTCTGTTAGCGCGCGATAGTGTCTATTTTACTAATATGACAAGGGAAATTGTAAATTCGGTGCCAAGTGCGCTCTCGCGCACATCCTTCCCGATGGTCGAAGGGTCAACCAAAGATCTCACCACGTCCAACAACAGCAACAACAGCAACAACAGCAACAACAGCACCATATACAGCAGCAGCAACATCAGCAACAACAGCACCATCATCACCACCACCAACAACAACAACAGCAACAAGCACAAAAACCGCAGAAGCTCACGCAACCCCCTGGAGCTTTAGGCCGTCCTCAAACTGATGACCCATCTAAGTACTCAAACACTCCGTATTCTTCCTCGTCTTATGGACAGAAAAGGAACAACAACGATCCTTCACTTCCTTATTCGGAATCTCTTCCTGCTTCTTCAACTTCAGCAGGAATGAACGACTTTTCCCCTGTTGGTAGCCTTCCTCGATCATATGTCGACAACTTACTTCCTGGTTTCGTTGGTCTCAAAAGTAAACCCTCGACCTTACCGGCCGACGGCTTGACTCCAAATGACTCGTCAATTCCCCATCGATCGATGTCCACCAATGGGCAGTCTATTTGGAACAAGAGGAACACTCCATCACAGTCGTCCTCGCTTCGCCCCAGCGCCATGAGCCTATTGATGTCGTCGCTGTCATCCGCATCTATAGCAGACGAGTTTGCAATCGACGATGAGGAAGACGGTCTTTGCCAAGAGGATTTTGTGCCTTCTTCATTGACTGATTTACTTACGCCTCAAGAAAGAGAGCGCCGTGGCTCACGACCTTCAAGTGCTGCGACTCCTGTGTCTTTCACAGCTCCTCCCCAACAAAACTCTATTCCAGCTGGAAGCGCTATTCCAAACAGTGACATTTGGTCGTCTTCTCCTAGATTTTCTAGTCGTAGAAGAGATGATTCATTTAGTGAGATCGCTGGGTCTCCTCTCCGGCTGTCCTTCTCCGTTACAGGCAGTATCACAAACAACTTACAGCTTCCCCCACTCGCGTACCACGTCCCTATTGGAACCCCTGAGCGAGGTTCTTCCAGTACGTCTGCACTTAAACAGTTCAGTGCAATCGGTACTCCTATTGGAACTGGGACCTCCCCGGGTCTTAATGGCCTTCAAACGCTTCCTGCTCAGAATGCCACGGCATCGGCACTGCTTGTCTCCTCGGACTCCAATTCCCAAGTCCCTGAAAGTCTTTTTGACGACGATATTAACATTGTAGCACCTGAAGAAACAAATGATACTGATTTCGAGACTCAGTTCCATATGGATGAAGAAATTGACCTCCATTCTCCCAAAATTGCTACTGGTTCTACAAACAGAGACTTGCGTTTAGTTCCAGATGACGTCGCAAATAACAGGCGTGATCTTTACGACAAGATTGGTAACCTTGTAAGGTGAATTGATGTACAGTATAAAAGATCCAGAGACCAAGACCAAAAGACCGAGACAAAAATGTCAAGAACAAAAAAAACACGAAAATCCAAAATCCAAATATATAAAATACCGTCGCAACTTCAAAAAAGTGGCTAGAGATTGTAGGCGTATGATAAAAATCAAGTTAATGATCACACAAACTCGCGTAAGTTTTAGGTCTTTTGTACCTTTACAATACAGGCTTCGCTTTGTCGGCCAGCATGTCGTAGCACTTCTTCTTCATTCTGGTCTTGTTGATTGATCTTGGTGAAACCCAAGGAAGAGATCAAATGTAGGTAAACGCATAAATCTCACTATTGTACTTCTCATTATCAGTTATTGATATCGATTATGAAATACATGTGCTGATAATTGGCTATAGCTGTGTGTGCTGAATGCTTTATGACACTTCAAAAGGATTTCAAGCAACCCGATCTGTAGGGCCATAAATTGCACGAGCTGCTGGATGCTGTTCAGCACAAGGAAATCCCTCTCGATAGCAAAGCCGCAAACAATGTTACACAAAACAAATAGATTTACCATGAAGGTGAGTGTATGCATGCATGCATCTATTAAATCAGTCTTGAAAGCTACAGTAGAACGTGTTAATACAAAAACTAATGAGCTAAGTCTGATCTAAGCTTCTGTTTTAGCCAACAATATATAGAGATATGACAGCTGCAAAAACTTGTGACAGATATATAGGGTAATCACATGAAAACAAAAGATTTAACACGAAGATGAGGCTGCGCGCCCTTAACTTATGATATTGCTTGAACCGCCTGAGAGGTCTAAAGTCAAGTCCTTCATAAAATAGCATACACTACTACGTGCTGAACATGCAGATACCGTTCCCAACCTTGCAAGCCCCGGCATTGTTCCAAACAAACGCGTCAATTCTTTGAAAACTGCACTCTCACTGTACAGGGCAAGTCGTCTATCACTTCCACCAGTTAGGCGTTTACCGGGGATATGCCAGTCTGATGCTAACATTCCTTATCTTCAGGTGGAAGCTAATAAATATTCTAATCCAGTTGCCCATGACTGAATTCAGCCCAAGTCACCCTCTCACGCACAACATCTCTCTAAAGCATAACTTATAAAGCATTCTCCCCTCTCAGGTTCATAGTTGTCCAACGCACAGTCCAAACAGATTGTCGAGCGAATCAGACAAGTTACCAAGCATCGTCACGGACGCGACAAGCAACAGAAGGCCGCTTCTGTTGCTCAGTCTGGCAGGAGTGATCTATATCGAGAGCTTGTTAAGCTGGGGAACGTAATTCCAGAATTCAACAGGATTGCTTCACAGCTCATAAAAAAAAGGAAATGACTGTCTTGCCTTGTATAATGAGTGTACTTCTCATTTCTTAGAAGTGACTCTGATTCACGATATAGAGCACAACTTCGTTGTTGGTTGTGTTAGGTTCTCTACAAATGGCAAGTATATCACTGCTGGAAGCAACCAGAGTGCACGAACATAAGACGTGCAAACCAGTACAGAAATAGGCACTGTATATCAGGGCGGTTTGCTTTTTACCAGACGGCAAGTATCTGATTACGGGACACGAGGACAAGCTGATTCAAGTATGGAATATTACACAAACGGCTTCAAGCAATTTCTAAGGTCACGGACAAGAAGGCTACTCTTTGAACTATACTCAAGACAGGATTTATCTAGGATCTGGCTCGGAAAGCTGCACCGTACGTATGTGGAACATACAGTGCGTCCTCACGTTCCTCATTACTGGAGGAGCTACGACTGTTGCTTTTTCGCCCGATGAACGGTGCCTTGCTGCAGGTAGAATGGATAAAACGGTTAGTTACTGGAGCAAATCGAGCATATTTCCAGCCGAAGGACTGGATGATCTCTAGACATGGAGAATTGTTTGTTACTGGTGGTGGTGATAGTAAGATGTTCCCTAGGGTACAGGCGTAACGGTATACTCTATGGGGACTAGGAAATGAGCTAAGCCTAAGACTAGTCTTCGACTTGACCTGATTCTTTTGATGTAAGCATTGCAACTGTGCACGCTTGTATGACATTTGAACCTATAACAGTAATACTATAGCTGCGGCTAGGATAACTGTTGCACGGAACCGGAAGAATGCTTCCATCTATTGCAAAAATCATAGAAAAATAGCTGTTAGTAAAAAGCGCATGCGGGAGAACCTATATCCAGCAATGGCCTAGCAACGGCCCAGCAACGCCAGCATGACCTTTTTCGATATTTCCAGGAGAAACGTTTCGAACATCACTAAAGACAGCAAAATCAACAATTTGATTGGTCTAAATCCAATGATGAGTTGTTTATAAAGTTTTGCCGTGCGAGCTGCCAGCTTCGACCGACCCCCGAGAACCGGCCCAAAAAACCGAGTTTTCAACGACCTTTTTTGTTTTCGGTTCCATGTAGTTCCGTAGCTAGCTTAAATCAGCCATAGTCGCACCCTGTTAGAAAAACCTTGCAGTTTGGGATGGAAGAATGCACCCGTAATCCATGCATTTCTTTCACTCTTAGAGAGCTGTTTGATGAGTGACGCCCTCTAGATCTGCCAATGTGATTCAATCAATTGCAAACCTTGCGTGTCTTGTGAGCCCTAGGGGCGCTGTAGTCATTTGAGAGCATGACTTTGTTGCATCTGAACTTACTGCTGTGGTATTGCAGCAGTCGCCACGCTAGATCATGGTGCTGCGTCCCATAGAAATCATGGAAGCAATACCGCCATACGGACTGCGGCCTTGTGCCTAAGCCTGCTGATTGGACACCGGTACTGCTGGACGCCCCTCGTAACTCCCTCATTTTCATACCTGAACTTGCTAGGTTACAGGCGGGATCTGGACCACATAAAACTACCAGTGTTTCTATTTCAATTGTTTTTCCATAATTTTTTACATTCATTTCAGAAATCATTAATTATTTATTCAAGATTCTTTTTATTTGTTGTTCGTTTCTTCCTTCCCCCACATCTTCCTTCTTTACTCTACTTTTCAATCCACATACAACCACAACACTTGAACCAAGATGTTGAGATCCATTTCTCATTCATCTCGAATCTCCTCGTTAAGTCGGTCGGCGTTGAAGCCTAGTCTTCGCTCGCTTGGCGCTGTCGTTCAGCACAACAAATTTGCAGTATGTTTCATTTAATTTTTCAGATTGAGGATCATCTCTTGTATCAGCTCTGGTAAGGGAGTGCCATGTTGGCGTAGCGCTGTGCCAACAGCCGGAGCTACTCTTACACAGGCTGACCTTCCGTGGATGTAGCGGCTAGCTCTTAGCTTGATTTTATACATATCAACACAATACTAACACACTCTAGTCCGGTGCCGACGATGTTTTCATGCAATCCACCAATGCCAACTACATCGACGAAATGTACTCTGCTTGGAGGAAAGATCCTGCTAGTGTACACGTTTCGTGGCAAGTATGTTATTATTCTGTTCAACGTTTTCTCACTTTCACCCCTAAGCCTACTCCTTGTTTCACTTTGCTTCCGTTTTATGTCTTGTTTCTTTTCTTATTCCGAACTTGCGACCTTTTCGCTATTTAATTTCTATTTGGAAAGCAGAAGCAACCAATTCCGCGGATAGTAATGCAGGTTGCTTTATAGACAGCTTTGCTGTGATTGGGCAATCCAATTGTCCCAAAAGCCAAGGCCTTTCTTTACTCCAATGTGCGTCCTTCATATTTCAGTTACTAACATACCTACTCTAGTCGTATTTCAAAAATGTTGAGTCAGATAGACCTACATCTTCCGCTTTCCAGGCCCCTCCTACCATCGTCCCTTCCAATGCCGGTGTTGCTCCTGGCGTCGTCCCTGCAGGTGCCGGAGCTGTTATGGATCACTTGAAGGTCCAGCTTCTCGTCCGTGCTTATCAAGTTCGTGGTCATACTAGAGCTAAAACCGATCCTCTTGAGATTTCTTTTGGATACTCTAAGGCTGCACCTCCCAAAGAGTTGACTTTAGAAAACTATGGATTTACCGAAGCAGATCTCGACAGAGAGTTTACTTTAGGCCCAGGAATTTTGCCCAGATTTGCCAGCGGCGGAAACGACAAAAAGACTCTTGGAGAAATTATTGCAATTTGCGAAAAGACTTACTGTGGAAGCTACGGTGTCGAATACATGCACATTCCTTCTCGTGAACAGTGTGACTGGATCAGAGAGCGAGTCGAGATTCCACAACCTTACAAGTACGCTCCTGATGAAAAGCGTCGTATTCTGGACCGTCTCATCTGGGCCGTCTCTTTTGAAGCTTTCCTGTCTACAAAATTCCCCAACGATAAGCGTTTCGGCCTCGAGGGTGCTGAATCTACTATTCCTGCCATGAAGACTCTTATTGATAACTCTGTTGAGGCTGGCATTGAAGATGTAGTCATTGGTATGCCACACAGAGGTAGACTCAACATGCTTTCCAACGTCATTAGAAAGCCCAACGAGAGCATCTTCTCTGAATTTAGTGGTTCGGCCTCTTTCGACACTGGCTCTGGTGATGTGAAATATCATCTTGGCGCCAACTACCAGAGACCAACCCCTTCAGGTAAGAAGGTTAATCTCTCTTTAGTTGCCAACCCCTCTCATCTGGAAGCTGAGGACCCTGTTGTTCTTGGTAAAACCCGTGCTATACAATTTTACAAAGGGGATGAAGGAAAGGGTGACAAGGCCATGGGAATTTTGCTCCACGGTGATGCCGCTTTTGCCGGCCAGGGTGTTGTTTTCGAAACCTTGGGCTTTGTTTCTCTCCCTGCTTATTCCACAGGCGGTACCGTTCACATTATTGTGAACAACCAGATTGGTTTCACCACTGATCCTAGATTCTCCAGGTCTACCCCTTATCCCTCCGATCTGGCCAAGGTCATTGACGCTCCTATCCTCCACGTCAATGCAGATGATATGGAGGCCATGGATTTTATCTTCAACCTTGCCTCTGAATGGAGATCCAAATTCAAGACTGATATAGTCATCGATGTTGTTTGCTACAGAAAGTATGGCCACAATGAGACCGATCAGCCTTCGTTCACTCAACCTCTAATGTACAAGAAGATTTCTCAAAAGAAGTCTGTGTTGGACATCTACTCTCGTCAGCTCATTGAGGAGGGTAGCTTTACACAAGAAGACATTAACGAGCACAAGAAATGGGTTTGGGACCATTTGGAAGAGTCTTTCAACAACTCCAAGGATTACGTTCCTTCAGGTAAGGAATGGCTTGCTTCCGCCTGGGATGGATTTAAAACCACCAAAGAGCTTGCAACTGAGGTTCTTCCCCATCTTCCCACAGCTGTCGAGCCGGAGATCCTCAAACATATTGGCCAAGTCATTTCCACTCCCCCTGAAGGTTTCAATGTTCACCGCAACCTTAAGAGAATTCTTAACACTCGTCTTAAGACAGTGGAAGAGGGCAAGAACATTGACTGGTCTACTGGTGAAGCGTTGGCGTTCGGCTCTTTGTTGAAGGAAGGATACCATGTCCGTCTTTCTGGTGAAGACGTCGAGAGAGGAACATTTTCTCAGCGTCACGCAGTACTTCACGACCAGGAAACCGAGGCTATTTACACTCCCTTGCAACACGCTTACCCCGACCAGGCCAAGTTTGCGATTTCCAATTCCTCTCTTTCTGAGTACGGTGTCATGGGCTTTGAGTATGGTTACTCTCTGGCCAATCCTGATGCTCTTGTGATTTGGGAAGCACAGTTCGGTGATTTCGTTAACACCGCACAAGTCATTATTGATTTGTTTATTGCTGCCGGCGAAGCTAAATGGGCACAGAGAAGTGGCCTTGTTCTCTCTCTTCCTCATGGATTTGATGGCCAAGGACCTGACCATTCCTCTTCCAGACTCGAGAGATTCTTGGAACTGTGCAATGAGGACCCTCGCCAATTCCCTAACACAGACAAGTTGCAGCGTCAACATCAAGATGCCAACATGCAAGTTGCATATCCCACTACTCCCGCAAACTTGTTTCACTTGCTGAGAAGACAGCAGCATCGCCAATTTAGAAAGCCTCTTGTTCTTCTGTTTTCTAAGTCTCTTCTGAGACATCCTTTGGCCCGCTCTGAACTCTCTGATTTCACAGGTGACTCTCACTTCAAGTGGATTATTGAAGATGCTGCACACGGCGTCTCAATTGCTCCTAAGGAAGAAACTAAGCGCGTTATTCTTTGTACAGGCCAGGTGTTTACTTCTCTCACTAAGGCTAGAGAAAGTAACAGTATTAAGGATTCCGCTATTGTGAGAATCGAGCAGCTTCATCCCTTCCCCTTTGCTCCTATCCGCGACCTTCTTAATACTTACCCCAACCTTGAGGAAGTTGTTTGGTGCCAGGAGGAGCCTCTTAACATGGGCTCTTGGAGCTATACTTCCCAGAGACTCGCTACTGTTTTCAAGTCGACTGAAAACTACAAGGACATTGCTCTAAGATACGCTGGCAGAGATCCTAACTCTGCTGTTGCCGCTGGTAGCAAGTCTGCTCATCATGCCCAGGAGGAGGCATTCCTGAAGGATGCGCTGAAGTTCTAGAGAAGTTGGATATGAACAAAACATACAGAGCTTTCTTATATTAATTAATTATTCAATAAAAAAAACCGTTACTAAATATGAACAGATGTACTAGGCTATCTTCGTTTTCTTTCTGGAAGTTTTAAGCTCGGTGTTTGGATATGGGGGTTTGGCGTTTTTTGCTTGTATTTTATCTTGATAGAGACTTCATTGAATTGCTAGAACGGAACGGAAGAACAAATTTAATAATTGCCGTTCTGCCAAATCTATGCACCAGCATACCACTAATCTATATTATACGTACTGCCAAACAGAACATAATCGTGTCTAGACTGCAGCAAACACGAGATGGATCAGTCAACACCTGATGATTGTACTATTCATATTGAGACAAGGGTACATGCGTGCAGATGTGGCAGCCTTAAAACTATCCGCATCACACAGACATAAGACAAGACTCTCGGCAATTGGAAATCAGACCTGTAAAAGCTTGAGCCCTGATATGCCAGTACTAAGCCTCAAGCTACATCCTTGGCTCATACCCGTTTACAGTATGTAGCTCTTCATGGTAGGCAGGCAGCTTGCAAAGCATTGCACTGAGCTTTTGCCGACAGGACATAACTCCATGGGGTATAAAATAGATGCCCTTGTGAGAGTGAGGGAAGCTGTAGCTATACATACACCGAGTAAAGCAGGATGGTTCGGTCTAACTTGACAAAAGGCCGAGCCTCCGAGGTTAGTGTGTTAGCCATTGTTTGACGAGTCTGGAAAATCTGGAGATAATTTCTAAGACGGACCAAGATAGGGTGTATATTAGACATGGCTTTATAGGTCTATGAGTGGTGTGAACTCTGCAAAGGGTTGGGCGCCTGAAGGGGTGGCGGAATGCCTAGGCCGCTTAGCTTGTATGGGCCCGGCATCTGGAATCTCAGCAGGAACGGGTTATGCTCGTATAGGGCAAGTCAAGACTTATTTGATTTATAATGAAGGTGCTGGTACTGGTACTGGAACGTAGTTGCTGCTTTGGGGCCAGTCTACTTCACGATGACAGAGAATAGTAGCCTGTTATTGCTCTTTAAGCTTGCTGATGGGCGTCTTCGAAGAAGTATACAGCTTGTTGTGGAGTTGTGCCGTTAAGCTAGGCTGGGTCTAGAAGTACGTCTATCTCGCTTTAAGACGCAGCGGAGCTCGTATTAGGAATCCAGACTTACGGATCATGTAATAAAGAACAGAAGTCAACCTGTATAAATATTTCCAAATCCCCAACTTTATACTTTTACTTTCTATAACAATCATCATCATTAATTTTCAACGTCACAGACACATTTAACATCATGGCTACCTTTTACGATCTCAGCCCTCTCGACAAGACCTCAACTCCCTTCGACTTCAAGACTTTGGAGGGAAAGGTTGTGCTCATTGTCAACGTCGCGTCTAAGTGCGGTTTCACTCCCCAATATAAAGGGCTAGAAGACCTCAACAAAAAGTACGCGGATCAAGGTCTTGTGATTCTGGGATTCCCATGCAACCAGTTCGCTCATCAGGAGCCCGGAAATCAAGAGGAAATTGAATCTTTTTGCCAAGTCAACTATGGTGTAACTTTCCCCATTCTTAAGAAGATTGACGTGAACGGCGCCAACGAAGACCCTGTTTACAAGTTCCTCAAGAGCAAAAAGTCTGGCCTGCTTGGATTCAAGGGTATCAAGTGGAACTTCGAAAAGTTCATCATCGACAAGAAAGGCAACGTTGTTGAGCGCTATGCGTCCACCAAGACACCTGCTTCTCTTGAGCCTGTCATTGAGAAGTACCTGAAGGCTTAGAGGTAATTTAACGATATTAGAAAACCGCAATGCCGAATCTACTTTGTTCACTACCTTTTTATCTCTAACACTTGATATTCGCTTTTGTTTTACATGTACTACTGTTCAATACTCATACTAATAAGTATTTTCACTTCTAATCAACTCTACATATTTACCCTCTTACACTTGTACTATCTTACCAAGTCCATGATCATTTTGTAATGCTATCGGTATCTATACTGCTGGTAATTACTGTAATGACCTGGGTGTTTTTGAGCTCTCAGACTAGCATCTAACGTACCGTATGTTTCGAGCCTGGTTCCAGTGATAAGAGCCGTTCTACAAATTTCTTGCTCATCTTTGGTTTTGGACCATATTGAAATGCTTTGTAACGCGCTTTAGATTAGTAATCAATTACCTGAGCTACAAATAAATTTTAGAGCTTAGAACTTGAGACTCAAGCTCGCTGCCTTGATTAAAGCACTGGCCCATTATCATAGGTCTTTATTCCGTGTGAGGAACGCTAAAAGTTGCCTTTTAATTGCTCGATTTTACAAAGGTGCCCAGACAAGAGTTTTTTACTGTAAACATCATAGACAATTTTGTAGTAAGTTGACGTCTGCTAGTATCTGTAGTCCACCAGTCTTAACGAGAAAAGCCGCAAGCCGCATCATTGGGACTTCTTGCCCAACGGTCACCCTCACATGGCAACGGCAGCCACACCACGTCCGCATGACTTCACTAAACCGGACGTGAAGCATTGAGCGTGGCTACCACGGAAGACAAGACTTTATCGTAGCCAGACTAGCTTAACAAACATCATATTGAACGAAACATGAGGAAGCCCTTAAGGTTGTGACACCTTCTGGCATTGATGTCTGTGTCTAGTCAGACGCGAAAAAACTTTCGAGTTGCCGTGCGTGTCAAGTATCATAGAATCAAGACGTACGCTCATCCTACGTTACCAAATTTAACTTGGCTTTAATTTTTCTCCTCGAATCGCTACTTGAATTGCCTTATTCTGTCCTTTTCCGCTTCAAACCCCCACTAATTTCTGCCCCCACTCCCAATAAATTCTTGTCCTTCGGTTTTCCTTTCGAGTTTTCTTTAGTTCTCCTTGCGGTTTTTTTCAGTCTTTACTCTCAAATTTTCTCTATATCAACTCTCTCGTTGCCTGATTTTTTCGTGGCTTTGTTCAATCACTTGTAATTCGCTTGTATTTTGCATCAGCCATGGTCTCTAATAACGGTGAACATCATAGCTCTCCTCAAGGCCATGACTCCCTGGGCTCGATTCAGAGAAAAGCCTCCGCATCCTCCACTGGCAGCGAGTCCTACTCAGATCCTGAACTTTTTATCGGCGACCTCCCCAAAGTTTCTTCCGTTTCTGAGAAGGACGAGCCTTCAAATGCTGGAAAAGAGCACGCAATACAGTCTGGGCCTGACAACATGGAACCCATCTCAAGATGGACTTCTCGTAATTCTTACAAATCTGTGAGAAGCAGCCTGGCTGAAAAAGACATTTACGGTAACAAACCAGAGAGCGTCATAAACTTGGAGCGCCAGATCAGTCTGAAGGTCGTTAAATCCCAGGCTCCCGAAAGAAGGTATATTGACGATCCCATCCCGGACGAAGATCTCGAAGGAAATTTACAAGACGGCTCGGCTTTTCTCGATGTTGATCCAGAACTAGTCACTTGGGACTCCGATGACGACCCCCAAAATCCTAGAAACTGGACTTCGGTAAAGAAATGGGTCATGGTGTTGATTGTTTCCTCGTATGCCCTCATCTCACCATTATCATCATCAATTATCTCCCCAGCGATTCCAAAAGTTGCCGAAGCTCTGAACATAACCAAGCCTATCGAAAGGTCACTGACCGTTTCTCTATTTGTCCTGGCTTGGGCCATTTGCCCACTTTTCACTGCACCATTTTCAGAACTATGGGGTCGCCGCATTGTCTTGAACATTTCCATTGTACTTCTGCTAATTTTCAACATGGCAACGGCACTATCACAAACCAAAGCCCAGCTCCTCGTGTTTCGTTTTCTGGCAGGCTGTGCGGGTGCTCCTCCCCTTTCCATCAGCGCTGGAACTCTGGCTGACATGTTTACTGACAACGATCGTAACCTGGCCCTTGCTTTCTTCAGCGTAGGTCCTACCATTGGCCCTGTAATAGCTCCCGTTATCTCAGGGTTCATTGTCCAAAACACGAGCTGGAGATGGGTACTCTGGGTTCTTACAATGACAAATGGACTGACTGCGATTATTGGCTGTATTTTTCTCAAAGAAACGTACCCGCCTACATTACTCCATTGGAAGGCCAACAGGCTTCGCAAAGAGACTGGAAATAAGCATTTACACACTATCTTCGAAGTAACATCACTTAGCTTTTCTACACAATTTGTCAATGCCGTTTCTCGCCCAATCAAGCTCCTCGTGCTTCATCCAATTGTGCTCGGTCTTGGCCTCCATATGGCTTTTATCTACGGTTTTATGTATTTGCTACTGGTAACCTTCCCAACTCTTTGGACAAAACGCTATGGATACAGCGTTGGAATCTCGGGCCTCATGTACCTGGGACTGGGTGTAGGCTTCATAATTGGATTGCTCGTCTGGGCTCCGTTAGTTCAGCACATATATCACAAGCTGACGGCGCGCAACGATGGCGTGCCAAAACCTGAGTTTCGAATTCCATTACTTATACCCAGCTCCTTTTTCATGGGTACCGGGCTTATTTGGTACGGCTGGTCTGCGCAGGCTCGCATCATATGGCTCATGCCTTGTATTGGCACAGGAATCTACGCGTTCGGAATCATTGCTGTTTTCCAAACCATTCAAAACTACTTGATTGACATGAACCCACGGTATGCAGCCAGCTCTATTGCAGCAGCTGCTGTGTTCCGTAGTTTCTTCGGGTTTGGATTTCCGTTGTTTGGCGCAGCCATGTACGACAAGCTAGGTTACGGGTGGGCCAATACTCTATGCGGGATACTCTGTTTTATGCTTGGTATCCCTTTTCCGTTGTTTGTCTACCTCCGAGGAGAAAGGTTGAGAAACTGGGCAAATAAGAGATTTCAGTAAAGACTTTTGAGGTATGCGTAGTTGGTATTTGCATTTGTGTTCAAATAAAAAGCATAGTTAATTTTGTTTAAGTAGTCTAAGTGAAGATTTTTTATCAAGGTGAGCCTGTTTTTTCAATAATTGGACCGCCTAGAGGTCCAACAGGAGCTTCTTAGTTATATTTTAGAGGAACAAAATTGGGTCCAACGCGCTTGATTGGCTTTAACAGCTTGCGCCCTTTGCGAACGTTCAAAAAAGTCCAGAAGCTTTCATGGTGGTTTCGTATGGCTAGACTTGCTGGAGTTACAGGATTGAGCATTGCGTATATTCAGTTTCAACCAGTAGTAGTGAATTGTCCATAAATCAATATCGGAGCCTATTTTATTATGGAACATGAGAGACACATGAAAACGCCAAATTGATTTGGAACCCCACTTTTATTAATATTTCTTGTTGTGCTGTTTTTTCTGTTGCTGCTCTTTTCATTCACGTCGCCACCTCACAAACACTTCTTCCTTCTTATCATCCCATCCCTCGATATCCAATTGCTCCGCAGTAGTCGAGCCAATCTTCCATCAGTTTTCAGATCGCTAGTACTACATTCTCAGCACAGCAAAACGCTAGAACCACTTCGCCAGCTGTACACGGCGCGGAAATACTTATTTAATTCACTTCCGGTCATTCCCCCCTTAACATCTTTTTTTCTCAAATGTCGAAATACTGGTTTAACACTACAGAAGACAGGTCTGTCATAGTTGGAGAGGCTACTCCAGGCGAGACAGCGCCGCGTCGCAATTTTGGAGCCAAGGATGGTCCTTGGACTTACCCAGACAACAACCCCGAGATGAACACAATTTGGAATATATTTGAATGGGCTGTAAAGACTTATTCTGACAACAATGCTATGGCGACTCGGAAAATTGTGGACATTCACGAGGAGGAAAAAATGGTTACGAAAAAGATTGATGGAGAGTTGAGAAAAGTCCCTAAGAAATGGCAATATTTCGAACTGTCGGAGTATACTTACATTACTTACGCTGAAACTCTCGCTCTCGTGAAAAACTATGCGGCTGGAATTATTTCTTTGGGTATCAAGCCAAGTGGCAAGGAAGTGGTCCATATCTACGGGCAAACTTCTGCTGCCTGGCTGCAAACTGCCCTTGCTTGCAACGCTAATGGCATCCCCATTGCCACTGCATATGACACCTTGGGCGAGGATGGTATTACCCACTCTCTTGTACAGACTGAATCTGTGGCTATATTTGTGGACAACACAATCCTAAACACTTTGGTGAAGCCTTTGAAAAAAGCAACGAACATTCGTGTGATTATTTACAGAGAAGACATCAAGGACCCTTCAAGCGATAAAAGCATCCAAGCGATTCTCAATCTTAACCCCGAAATGAAGATCTATTCATACAACGAGGTGATTGCTCTTGGTAAGAAAAACTTTGTTGAACCCATTACCCCCAAACCTGAAGGTTTGGCTCTCATCATGTACACCTCTGGCTCAACTGGCCCACCTAAGGGTGTTGTGTTGACCAACGCCAATGTCACTGCTGGTGTCGCCGGCGTGACTGCCAATATAACCCATGAAGTCATTCCTCCAGGATCTCGCCTTCTGGCTTTCTTACCCTTGGCTCATATTTTTGAGTTCACACTTGAGGTCGCTGCATTATACTGGGGAGGCACTTTGGGGTATGGTACCGTGAAAACCCTTTCCGATGTTTCAGTTCGCAATTGCCTTGGTGATATTCGTGAATTTAAGCCTACCATTATGGTTGGTGTTCCTGCAGTTTGGGAGAGTGTTCGCAAGGGCATCATTGCAAAGATTTCTCAACTGCCTTACCTTGTACAGAAGCTTTTTTGGGCCGCTTACTATGCAAAATCAACACTGGCTGGTTATGGACTGCCTCTGCCACTTGTTGACAGTTTGATTTTCAGCAAGGTCAAGGATGCGACTGGCGGACATCTGGCTTACACCATGAATGGAGGTGCTGGTATTTCTGTTGATACTCAGATGTTTATAACTAACATTATTGCCCCGATGCTTATTGGCTACGGGTTGACTGAAACAAACGCAAACACGTGCTTAATGACTCCCTACTCGTTCTCATATGGTTCCCAGGGCGAACTAACACATGCCATCACTGCCAAGCTAGTCGACGTTGCGGATGCGGGCTACCTGGCAAAAAACAACCAGGGCGAACTCTACGTGAAGGGACCTTCGATCTCGGCGGCGTACTACAAAAACGCCGAAGAGACTGAGGCTGCTTATACAAAAGATGGCTGGTTCCGTACTGGTGATATTGGAGAGTGGACACCGACCGGTCACATCAAGCTTATCGACAGAAAGAAGAACTTGATCAAGACTGCGAACGGAGAATACATTGCTCTTGAGAAGTTGGAGACAGTTTACCGATCGAATTCATACATTGGTAACATCTGCGTGTATGCTGATGAAAACAAAGTGAAGCCAATTGCAATCATTGTCCCAAACCATGCGGCCATTAACAATCTTGCAAAAGAGCTGAAGATCGAAGCTCACGAGGACATGTCTCATGACCCAAAGATAAAGGAGGCTATTCAGAAAAGTGTCCTTGAGACCGGAAGCAAGAATGGCCTGAAGGGTATTGAGTTAATTATGGGAATTGTGATATCAAAGATAGAGTGGTCGCCTCAAAACGGTTTTTTGACGAGCGCTCAAAAACTCGAGCGCAGAAAGATTTTGGCCGATAATAAGAAGGAGATTGACGAGCTCTACAATAGCTCTTAGTCTTGAGCTTCGTTTTCTATAAGATGTACTTTGATGGCTTTTATAACTTTGTACAAATTTATCGTATCTATAATAGTGCTCACGTAATTGCCATAAATTTGAATTTAACTTTATGTGGTGAAAATTTTTGAAATTTCGAAATCTGTCCGTAAATATTTAACTACTATCGCTATCAAGGACTGCCTTCTGAAATTAGTTCAACGAAAACGTCTCGTCCTATATTTACTCTTTTACATTGGCATCTCTGCATACGGCTGTCAGTCAGATTTAAATCGGCTACTATTACAGCTATGGGCAGAAAATATCAGGTATGATGCTTACAAATGCTGTCTGATTTGCTCTTTTCTAACATCCTTCGTAGCGTGGTAAATCTCGCGGCACTCCCGCTAACTATAATCTTGCTGTTATGGAGAATGAAAAATGGGAAAGTTACTACAAGGGCTTGGAACTGATCAAGCCTGAGGAATGGGACACTTTTAAGACTGCCTGCCAGACTCCTCTTCCGTTGACTTTTCGAGTGACTGGCTCTGCTAGTCTGGTTGACGAGATCCACAAAGCCATTGAGAATGAGTACATACCTCTTACGACAGGAATCTCTATTGAAGGCGAAGAAATTGAGGCACCCAAGCCTTTGGATTTCTACCCAGGCCAGCTGGCATATCAGTTTCATGTGTCAAAAGCTGTGATACGAAAAAATGAAGAGTTCGCTAAATTGCAAAGGTTTCTAATTGTCGAGACTGACGCTGGCCATATTTCTCGTCAAGAAGCCGTTTCAATGGTTCCTCCATTATTCATGGACATTGAATCCCACCACTCAGTGCTGGACATGTGTGCTGCACCGGGATCAAAAACTGCTCAGCTTATCGAAGCCTTGCATCAAGATGAAGCCAAGACAGGAGTCCGACCGACCGGTTTTATTATTGCTAACGATAGTGATTACAAGAGATCGCATTTGCTTGTACACCAAGTTAAGCGTTTGGCGTCTCCCAATTTACTTGTCACTAATCACGATGCTCAAATGTATCCTCGCATCAAAATGTCGCCTACAAAAAATCTCAAATTTGATAGAATTCTGTGCGATGTGCCTTGCTCTGGTGATGGAACAATGCGTAAGAATGTCAACGTATGGAAAGAATGGAAAACAAGCAATGGCAATGGCTTACACACTCTGCAACTCAATATTTTGCTCCGAGGTATCCAGTTGCTCAAGCCCGGTGGAAGGCTGGTGTACTCTACCTGCTCGTTAAATCCCGTCGAGAACGAAGCCGTTGTAGCTGAAGCGCTCCGACAAAATGACGACAAAGTGTTTCTTGTGGACTGCTCGAAGAAAATTCCCAAACTTGTACGAAATCCTGGAATCTCAACTTGGAAAGTTGCAAACAAAGCTGGCGAATGGGTAGAGCGTGGAGAGCCGCACCTCACTTCTTCATTATACCCTCCTTCTGCTGGCGAGAAAGACTTCCAACTTGAGAGGTGTGTCAGAGTATACCCTCATCAACAAAACACGGGCGGGTTCTTCATTGCTGTTCTCGAGAAGAAAATGGACGCGGAAGATAAAGACAAAAGATCACCCCGCGGGACTTCTCCTGATGATCTTGAAGATAAGACCGTAAAAAAAGCCAAGATAGAAGTTTCTGCAGGAACAACTTCTGAAATTAATGTTCCAGAAGTTAAAAAAGAGAGGCTGCCTCGAGATGCCAACGAAGAGCCCTTTATATTTCTGGCCCCCGAACATCCCGTTCTTGAAGAGTGCTGGAGTTTCTATGGCATCAAAAACTCGTTCCCCCGCGACTTACTTCTAGTCCGCAATAGTACCGGAGTTCCCACTAGAACGATTTATTTTGTTGACTCTTCATTGAAGACTATCCTCCAGCTGAACGATGCGAAGATGAAGTTCATTCATGCTGGCATTAAAACGTTTTCTCATCAACGTAATACCGAAACGTGCGAGTGGCGTATCCAAGTTGAAAGCGTATCGCTACTGACACCTTACTTGGATCCGAAGAGAATCACTACGGGATCACTGGACATGTTAAGAGTTTTGGCGACTGAGTCTTTCCCCAAGTTTGCTTTTTTCCAAGAAAAGTATCCCGAATTTTACGCACAAATTGAAAATGTGAAAGAGGGGTGCATCATTCTCAAGGTGCCAAAGGTTCAAAACCCTGACTCCTTCTATTTGTTTCCTGTTTGGAGAGGGCGTGGGTCTTGTAACTTGATGATTCCAAAAGAAGATTTGCACGAACTGAGACACCGTGTATTTAAAATTGACGTGACCAAGGGCAAAAGTCAAGAGGCCGTCTCTGCCGTCTCCACTGAAGAACCTCCAAAGAAGCAGGATGATACTCCTGCTGAAGCTCAAGCAGAAAAAACCATATAGGAACTGACATGTAACTTCCAACTTGACTAATCAATTTGGTCTTGGTAACGAGGATTTTCATTTCGTTTTTTCCCCCTTTTGCAATTACTTCCTCGAGTAAATCGTAAACAATATTTTAGTAGTCTACATGTCGTATGCACCATGAATGGTTTTCCACGAGTACACCCATAATCAGAAGGCGTAAATGGACACGGAAGATAATTGTGACACCCGTTAGTCTAGCTGCTGCTACCTTGTCTCTTGTTTAGGCCAAACTCACCTCGCTCAGCTGGAGCCCTCTCAAAGACTCAAGCCACGCAATAAAAGGTGAAGTTCTGGTTGGTGAGTCTGAATTGTCTGAATTGAACCCCCATACAGGGCCTATATTGTATCCCACAGAAAGTAGACTGCTAGTGTATGTAGCACACTTTGATATATTTAAGGTTCCTTATCTACTCAAAGCAGCCCTTTTTTGCAACAACTATTTCTGCAGCTTTACAGGACTTCCTTGCTAATTTATACTCTTTTTCAACTTTTTCAACTCTTTTTCAGATTCTTATCCGATCTTTTTTGTTTGATAAAGGTTGCCTGAAGTTATAACATGACTTCTTTTCCAAAGGGCCCACAAGATAAGGAGTCAAATGCCGATCCCGCTTCCGTTTCTTTTAATGCATCTCCAATCTTGGGTACAGCCAGTGACTTGGGAAACTTTCCACCCTCGCAAGCCGAGCCCACGCCTCTAACGTCGTATCGGTTTCTGCGGCGAAACACCTTTGCTACGGGCGGAGCAGATATAAAGCAGCTGAATCGCCATGACTCCATCTCGTCTATAGATACCGCTGATTTGTTAGACCATCGTCAATCACAATACGGCACACGCAGAGACAGCGCGGTCGATCCGGAGACGTTTGGGAGTTATCGGCCTGCTTCAGGCTCATTTATTTCACGAAGGCCCACGTTTTCTACTGGCGCACGATCAAACGCCACTGGCTCAGTGAAGCAGTTTCCAAGTCACAACTACGCTCCTGTATTGACTTCATCCAGAAACACGTTGCCCAGCTCTACAAAAACTTCAGGGAAAATGTCCTCAAGGCGGGGGTCTTCTTCAAGACAGCCTCTTCTCAACAATATGAATGTCATGCCTGATTACGATTCTTTGGAAGCAGTTGATAGATCTCGCGAATCATTAGCTATCGACATAGATCATTTGAACTCGCGAAACAAATTTAGCCCATCGAACTTCACTCGCGGTGATTTCTATTCAGGACCACACCGCTCTCATACCGCACAGGCAGACTTTTTTGGAGGAGGGAACATGGCGTCAGCACTCGATTTAGACGGGAGCGATGACAGTGATATAATGGGCTCCGAACTACCTTCTCGAAGATCATCGACGGCTTCCTCGCTGAGGGATGTGTGCTTGCCTATTGATTCTCCAGGCAACATTTCCATCTCTGGAGCAGGTTGTAACTTTGACTTGTCGTACTTGGAAGAGTTTGCTTTGTCCGAAAGGAAGGAGTTCTTAGGCCTCCAAGAATCCATTCCGGCAGAGTCAATTTTCGGTGTGGACAGCGGTAATGGCACAACTACATCAGTAGCAGGAGTCAATGCTCTTATGGGACATACGGTCAACGAAATTGACATGGATGGAGGAAGGCTCAGACCTCACCGCGTAGTTCCTTGGGACAGTTCTACTAACCTGAAGCGATCAAACCTTCAGCCGAAGGTTGCTAAATCTGGCCTTGATAGACTCAATAAAGCTCAGTTTCAAAGCGGTCAAAAAGAAAGGGAGCCTCAACTAGACCCAGCTGAGACCAAACAGCAAAACAACGATAACGCTGCGAACAATCCTAACTCTTACGATCCAGATGCCTTTTCTGAAACAAGATTTACTTACTTTCGCGAGGACTTAGAGTCAACAGTTCATTCTCCCAGTATTTCGGGTATACTACAGCCTGGGCAAAATTTCAATGACCTTTTCAACGTATCAGTTTACGGTCCAGCTGCTTACAATGCTGATATTAGCTCTGCACGAGGTAGTCAACATGCAGGAGATGCTGTACCAAGCGATAATTCTGGAGGCCGTCAAGGGACTGACACCCCAAACGCAGGTTCAAGTCGCACAAATGTTACAGATACCGACACTGCTATACCTCGCAAACCTCATCAGGCGAAAGGGCAATTTCCAGTAAGTGGTCATACTACTCCTGGTGGAGTTACCTCTACCCCACAATCATTGAGTCGCGAATCATCCGTGCCAGTTAATACAAATGACCTTCCTTCTCTGCATCTCAAAGCCACTCAATCCAGGCCTATTTCTGATACTGCTGCAAATATTGAGCCCAGTCCCTTCTGGCTAGATGTGCAAAATCCTACGGAAGAAGAGATGAAGGTTTTGAGTAAATCCTTCGGAATCCATCCTCTGACTACAGAAGACATATTTTTGGGGGAGACTCGCGAGAAGGTAGAGCTTTTTCGACACTACTATCTTGTATGCTTTTGTTCGTTTGACATTCAGGCTGAGAAAAATAAAAGGAGGGCTCAAGCTGCCTACGCCGAGGATAAAGGAGTATCAAATCGTCGTGAAAATCAAGCTTCAAGTGGAAACAGGGTCAAGAGCGATCGGTCAAAACATCGCAAGAAGCATCATAGCAGCGAATTGACACCACTAAATATGTACATGGTTGTTTTTCATGAAGGAGTTATTACGGTATGTACACACAAGACCCAATCCATTATGCTAACTTAATCCAGTTTCATTTTTCGCCCACTCTACATCCTATCAATGTGCGAAGGCGAGCTAGGCTTCTTCGAGACTATATTACTGTATCTTCAGACTGGATCTGCTATGCTCTCATTGATGATATAACAGATGGCTTTGCTCCGATGATTGAGGCCATAGACGACGACGTGAATCATATTGAGGACTCTATAATGAGAATGCACTCCGGAATGTCTGACTCTGACAGCGATTACGACGAATCTGACAATGAAAGCGAAACGAAATCTATAAATGGATCCTCCGTTAATTCTCGGAGGCAACTTCTCAGGGGCCGATCTCGTACTAGCAACTCATCATCTTCTCTAGCAACTCGAGACGAAAAATGGAAAGAAAAAGGTGATATGCTCAGGCGAATCGGTGAGTGTCGTAAACGCATAATCAGTATCCTTCGACTCCTAGGATCGAAAGCAGACGTCATTAAAGGTTTTTCAAAGCGATACAACGAACAATGGGAATTTTCCCCTCGCACAGAAATTGAACTGTATTTGGGAGATATTCAGGACCATATTGTTACAATGGTTCAATCGCTTAACCATTATGAAAAGCTTTTAGCTCGTTCTCACTCCAATTACCTCGCACAGATTAACATTGATATGACTCGTGCGAATAACGACATGAACGACGTGCTGTCTCGGATTACTGTCCTGGGTACTATTGTACTTCCTATGAATATCGTTACTGGGCTCTGGGGAATGAACGTGATTGTCCCTGGGCAAAACGTAGAGTCTCTTACTTGGTTTTGGTCCATCACGCTTTCCTTATTTGTATTTGGTTTTTTCTGTTTTTTTATTGCACGAAGAGTATACGATATAGCCTAAAGTTTTGTAAGCTATATAAGTTTCGATTGTTATTATTTTTTCAACTAAATGGCTATCGTGTGATTAAGTGCAGCTACTTCTTTTGACCCATTGAATTACGGCGGGCTCTTTGGGGAGAGTGATCATGGATTCAAAATCAATTTCTGGCAGTTTTCCATCCGGAATCACCCATTTGAATTCACGGATAAAAGTTGCAAGAATTGCTCCAAGCTGGACATAGGCAAATTGCTCGCCGATGCACCGATGGCGGCCACCGCCAAAAGGAAGATATGGTGAAGATACGCCTTTGGAAACAGCCCCAAACCCGTAATCAACTTGTTCTTCCTTCAAATTGGTATTGGGAATATTTTTGGGGTCTTCCCAGCGTCGTGGCTCGTAAACGCTTGCGTTTTTGAAATATTCTTCAGACATCATTGTCAGACCGGTAGAGACCATTACATAATGACCGCGAGGTATGATATAGCTAGTATTAGGAACCTGGAGAGGGTTTATTACTTTACGAAATACCGAGTGCAAAGGCGAATGTAATCGAAGAGTCTCTCTAATGGTATTGTTTAGTAAAGTCATTTCCTGCAGATTATCGTATGACAGAGGATTCAGCTCGCCATCACTAGTACCGCAAAGACGAACTTGTTCATCATACAGTGCTTCAACCAAGTCAGGCCTAAGTCCCAGATGTAAAAGTGCCCATGAAGATGTAGTGGCAGACGTGTGTTGACCGCCCATAAGGATTCCAATAAGAAGGTTTGCAATGTGCTGATCTGTCATGCGGACACCATCTTTGTAAACAGCATTGGCCATGAGCGAGCTGATCAGATCGCGATTGGGATCTATATGGCCTTCTTTGCGACGCTGACTGATGATTTCTTTGTAGGTATTGGAAATCTTTCGTTGGGCTGCATCTCGACGCCAATACTGAGGAATTGGCAGATACGGAAACACAAAATTGATCGGTGTGAAGCCTTTGTCAAGATCAGCGTAGAGGTCAGCAAAATCAGTGTTGAGTTTTCCACGAACTTCATCGCCGAGAAGGGTTCGAGATGCAGTGAAAATCGTGATTTGAGATTGAGATTGCAAAATCTTAGATATACCGGATGTTTTTTTTTCTTCGTCGTTATAGTAGAAGGGCGAGGACTGGAAGTAGGCTGTGACCTCCTCTACGATTTTGGGAACGTATGATCTGAATGCATCACGCGATAAAGCTGATTTTGCAAACTTCTTCTGCTCCATCAACCTGCTGTTCGGGCAATCATATACCACGCCTTCTCCAAAGATGGGCGTAGTTAAATGAGAGTACGCTTCTTCAGCAGAAACATCGGATAGCTTACTATTGAACACAAACTCCTGTCCTTTGGGCCCGAGACAAACGGTCATGACACGGCCGCAGAGAACAAAAGCAAAGACGTCGCCATGTTTTTTGCCATTCTCACGAAAAAACTCGTATGGTTTTCTTCCATACGTAACTGTAGACCCGATCCATGGAAATATGTGAAAAACAACCGGAGCTCTGTTAGGATGTTTTAGCAAAGCTTGTTTGAGAAGGTTGGCAAAAATCGTCGATAGCAAAAGAAATACTGAGCCCCATAGACATAGTTTCCATAAGGGTAGCTCGATGAGATAGCTTATTACAGGCCCCATACATTCGAAAGTCTGCAGGTCTATTGAGCGAAGCAAACCCATTTTTTGAAGCAATGATAGGTAAACTGAGATGATTTTTTTGAAAAAAATAGAGAAGATACCATTCTCATATATATATGAAGAATGCTTATGAACCGTCTAGGCCGAAGCAGTCTCATGGAACCATTTTGGCATTACGAAAGAATGGGTTGTTGGATATACGAGAGGAACCGGTGCGGCTCTATGATTCTGTTATAGTTTTGAAAGTTACGCATGTCGCCGCTGTACAAATACAGAATGTTAACAAAAGTCATCTCGACTTGACGTCGAAGAGAGTTGGACACACCATGCCATAACTTGGTGAACCAGGTGATATTCTAGAATTTTTACATATTAGAAGCTACACGATCACTGTCATGAAATCTTACTCTGTGAGCTCAGAAGAGACGGATGTTTCTGTTTGCATTTTGATGAGTATTGTCATGATGTGCAGAAACAGGCCATATTTGAGCTAACAGCCAACCAAATTTTGATGATGGTCAGAAATGCAGGCAATGCTACTCAATACTCCAGAATAGTAAAAAGGAGATAGCCAGGAACCCCTTTATTTTTCAATTACCATGCCAGTAATGCCAGTAAATAAGTGATGCAGCTTTTGAGAAATCACAAACAAGCTACTTGATCAGAATTCCACATACAGGCCAAACACCTCAGAAGACTATTAGGACGCGGTCTCAGTCTTGGGACTACGTAGTCAGCTGCTCAAGGACTTTTGGAATGCTGTGAATAAACTTCTGAGTAAACTATACTCTGGTTTCAAGCTGTAATTTCATACAGCATGTATATTATTACAGACAGAACAAATAGACAACCTAGGAGTTAAGAGAAAATCCATACTATTTGTGCTATTGTCACATACTTAGCTCTCCAAACTGACAAACATTTTGAGAAGTCTGCTCGCCTCAGAGTAACTTTAGTCTCTTGGCCTCAGTGAAACTGGAGATAATGCTGCTAAGCCTGGCCAAGTAATGCACATCCGCAAGAATTAAGCAAGATCGGTACTTAGCGCCGAGAGTTTAACATGAAAAATAGGGCAGTAGTACTTCTTCATGCTGCTTGCTTTGTCTAACAAATATACCCTCTCGATGCTGCATGAAGTGAGGGTTACACAAGACATTTAGGCCGAGGTCGATATCAGGAGGGATTGCCAAAGAAACTTGGGCAGACCTCAAAAGAGCGAAGTCAAGAAACCGAGCTAGAAATTAGTCCAACTTGATTAATATCTCATTCGTTCTCTCATAGATAAGTTTGATTTCTCGTTTGTGATTCAGGGTTAGGCGCCAAAAAAATTTTAGTTTTATATTCCCAAGGATCTTGAAAACCAGATCAAGACTCAACCTTGATGCCAACAAACATGATAAGCTACTTGACTCTTCTACCCTGGAAATTTAGCCTGAAATCTTAACGTTTAGTTAAATTTTGTGATCCTCCTTAGACACTGTGTTTCTCGGGAGTATGGCCAAATCTCACCGATCCAAAATGCCTGCTGGGGACAAGGCACACCCTACCACTCCAAGAGCGCATAGAACTTCTTCTAGTTCAGATTCTCCTCCAAGATATGCTGGGAAAAGATTGGAGAGCTATACGTCCTCTATATCCCTTTTTGGCAGCGACAATGAAGTTGCCATAGCTGACTATTCAAATGATAGTGAAAGCGAAGAAAACACTTCTGACGATAACGATGCCTCGGATAGATCTGGGCTGAACATCGCCAAGAAGGCTACATCCTTTAAATCTTTCAAAAGCCATTCAATTAAAAAAGGTGGTTCTCGATTGTATGGATCAAAATCGATCAAGGCCACAGGACAGGTCAGTATACACGTTTCCAGCTCCCCAGATATTAGCGACGTTGATCCCGCCAGCCCCAATTCTGAAGAGTCTGAAGCCTTTCTAAAAAGCTTAGACATAGTTTCAGATATTGATAATGAGGGAAACTCCGAACTTGACGACGAGAGCGACGAGAGCGAAGATGACGACGAGGACGATGGGGACGATTTCGAATCTGATTCATCTCTCGACAGCGACTCGTTTCTTCCTCGCCCTCGAGATTCTTCGCCTAGCAATTCCAAATCCAAAGTGAAACCTCCAAAAAAACTTAACATCCCTGTACCAAAACGACTTGATTTGCCAGCAAAAATTGCTGAAGCATACAAACCCGTAACCGACACTTCTTTAGACGATAAACTAGATGAAGCGTATAATGACCCAAGTGATTCAAGCATTATTAGTGAGCCTTCCATGGCTAATATGAAGTTCTTCAAGAACCTGACGACTCGCAGGCCTTCAATAGTTGATCACAACCTAGACGATATAATTGTTTTCCCGAGATCATCGAATCTAGATTCGATTGCGGTATCTGATTCCAGTGACGCATCCGACAGTACTGACTCTAATGAATACGGTGAAGATCAGTTATTAGCTATGCTTTCCGAAGACGATTCAAGTGTGGCAGATCACGACGAGGATAGTACTGATCTTTTTAATTATGATGACGAAGCAGATGATGACAATGCCATAGAGGAGAGCGAGGAGCGTGCAATTCTCGAGGAACTGCAAGAAAGTGGAGAACTTGAAGTACCAATTAAAGTCGGATATGAATCCGAGGACGGAGATTCCGAGTCGGAAATGTCATTTAGTAATGATCCGTTCTTTGATTCACGCGCTGCTCAGTCTGCGATTCGAAATATCACTTCAGTTCCTCTCGATGGCCAAATCTCAGGTGAAGATGATTCATACTTGTGGTCCTATTTTTTTACATCTGAAGACGAATCCGACGATACACGAAGTTTTTCTGGGAATCGGCCAAACAATGATAGCGACTTGATACCTCTCAAGGATTTAAATACATTAATGGAAGACTTTGAAAAGATATCTGGTGACTCTACGGATGAAGACGTTACGCTTCCGCGTACCAATCTTCGGAACAAACCCAAGCCAACTGAAATTCTGTCGTCGTCAGCCACGACTTCTAGACCTCCAGTGCTTGGGTCGTGGGTGATGTCTTCAGAACGCCCTTATGGAATTATAGATGGTTTGAGCACTCGAACTTTGAGCCCCCCTCCTCTCTCGTCTTCTGGCTTGACTGATTTGGAAAGTGGTTTCCAAGAACTAGACAATCAATTGGCTGCAGGTGGCCATGATTCAAAACGCATGAGAAGCAAAAGCTTGCTCAGTGATGATTACAGTGAATCGGAGCTAAGCGAGCTAGCTCTCGATGATTTTATTTATACTAGCGAACTTGAAGACAAGGACGATTTAGAAAACAATCTGGATTCGAATTCAGCATTTGAGGACCCAGCTTATCACAACATCAACAAAGACATCCCATTATCGGCTTTTCGCAGTAGGCTATCGAATCCTCAACTTTTTTTCCAAAACGCATCTCATATGCGGAGATCGGGTAACGGAAGCCCTCGATTGTCTTCATCAAGAAGGAGCTCAAGAGACGTAATTATGACGCCTGTTAAGCCGGTATCAAGACATTCGAGAAAGAGGAGGAAGCGATCCAAAAAACAGGATTTTGGTCTGAATCATATAGAGCTGGGAGCTTCGGATAAAGGTGTCATGCTTAAAAGTGAAACCGAGCTGGAGGAATCGGGTGCGACTGATTTGATAGACGAATTGATAGGTATTGGTGCACTAAGCCCTCTCTTTGGTGGTATCGCTTGATATATGCTTGCCGCAATAATTAACTGCAATCCATTATTTATAAATTTCCATGACAATGGCACAAAGCATTATTAAGTATAGTATACGCATATAGTATACGCATACATACAAGCTGAATTACAACAATTTTAGTAGCAGTGTGAGAAAGACGAACAGAAGTAAATCAAAGCAGCTGTCTCATCTACTACCAACGTGTAAAATACTACAGATAGAAGAAAGAAAGAAAGACATGCTTTTTATTTGCCGTGATAACAGAAGCGGTCAGATTATTTAAGGCGGTCTGGTCAGCTAAAGTGGCTCATGAAATATCAATAGGCTCTGAACTTCGTCAAGCTCACTGATAGCCTCCTCATCATCTTGTCTTCTGGGTGCTGGTTCATTTTACCTTCAAAGTGTGTATCAGTCACCTAGAGGTCGTGATCAGAGGGAGGAACGTTTTTAAAGGTACAGACAAGTCCGATCTAAAGCGCCCGCGTCAAAAACAACCTCTTGCAGTTGGAGACTTACGTCCCCTTCAACAGAGTAGTGTAATAGATGCGGGGGAAGTATCCCGTGCTGCAAAAGAGGTCGACCCTTTGGTGGCCTTTGGTGGTACATAGTCTATTCAGAGATAAATCTCATAAAAATAATATCGCTCAAAATATATATTAGTAATATATAACTTAGATATGCTGGTTATACTATTAAATCGATCTAGTCATACATATGTATATATATGTACCAGTTTAAGCTTTATGTATCTAATGACTTATATGTAATTTGCTATAACAAGTCATTGCAGAAAGGAAGAAAGGCATTTATGTAGCAGTAAGTTGATATAATTGCTAAAAGACTTTGTTGATTTATAAATATTTAAAAAAAGTAGAAAACCCTCCATTTATATCTGAGGGATTTCGGCCAAGACAAATCACAAAATAAATCATAAGTCATTCCAGCGTATGGAAAAGTCGAGCCATTAACTTCCGACTGTCTTGTTAACTTAAAAGTGGCTCAAAAACTTTAGAATAGTGCTAAACGCCGCGATAGTCAATAAGTGCCTCTATCCTGTGCTTTTCAAAGTTAAATCCTGGGAAACATTACCCTAAGTCAAATTTGCTATAAGACGAGGAAATCCAGCACTACTTTTATCGCACTAAAATTTTTGATTGTTGTGGATGAAGTTCAGTTGACTGGTGTTGACTGAAAAGCGTTGGTAATATTCTAAAAGGTTCTGGGTCAGGAGCATTCTAGAAAGTTCTGATTTATTCTAAAAATTCTGGAATGTTCCGATAGTCAATACCCCTCAAATAGGAATTGCAACAGGTCTCAGGGGCAAAGTGTAAAGAAATGAAATTAGTTACACGGTTAGCCATATTGGAGAAAAGAATATATTGTCCAAGTAATTTGAGTTATTACTGATAGACTTTAGTTTACGAGATTAACTGCTTTACGAGCAATGTAACTCAGCAGCTACTCCGTTTACATTTGTACTAGTTCTCTAAGCAAATTGATTTATTCCATTTCGAGATGGTCATCTTGAGCCCTTGGAAAAAGATGTCTTGGATTACGTGGTAACTTTACTTCAGTTTCTTCTCCCGTCGCTTTCAGCATGGATTCAGCGAACTTTCACTACTGTTGATTGAATCTGATCATCATTCCGTTCATAGCAATCATGCTCTCTCCAAGTGCACTGACCTCCTTGAAGACTTCTTCAAGACGTTCTCGAGTGCCTTGCGTTGTGGCCTGATAAAACGTTGCATTTTTCAGTCTTTTCAGGACTATGTTTTTCGAGAGCCCTTCTCGTACTAGACAATTCTTAATTGCAACGTTTCTTCCTTTTTTCAGTGGCTTTAATTCATGTATCCTGTTGTCAAATTTTGAGAACTGGCTTTCCGAAACACACATTTGCTCTATTTTTCTCAACATAATGAAGACGCATTTTCTCGTTTCGTCTTCAATTTCGTCGGTATCACCTGCAAAGATTTTATAGCTTATACTTTATTTCCTCATCTTACATTGTTAATTTCGTTTATTTTTCAGCATCGGTACTACCATTATTTCCTGGCTGTCAAAATATTGAATATGCAACATAGGTATCAGGGGGAAGGGTCTCACGGGAATTAAAGCCTCACGTCTGTCAATCGTGTTGTTTTTGTAACAGGACATATTTGCTGTGATTTCAAAGTCTCTCTTGAGTGTGTTCCGAGGGTCGTAATACAGGTTAGTTTTAACTTACTGATGAGTACTATTAAATTAGTAATCAAACCCACTAGTACAAAGGGAACCGTTCACTCAAATTTTATCGTTATCGTACAGAGCGGGGGAAATTACAAAGTTACTATCCACTCGACTATACTTGAATCCCTCTAAGTGTGTTGTGAATAAAGTTTTGTTGACCGCTGCTGAGTTATGAGAATTATCAATATTCTAGAGTGTTCTGACAGCCAATGTCCTTCAAATCTAGATGGAAGGTCTTCTACCCTTTTTATAACAAAGGGGGTAACACGAAGCATCGACCTAACATTTAAATTGACTAGTCAAGACTTACAAGTTACGTAGTGATAACGGTGGTCGATCTATAACTTTGACGTATTTAGCATACTCCAAATTTCAGTTTTCGAAACTTTACGAAAGACGATAGCAACAAGATTCGAAAGGCTCATAGTGCGCAAGTAGATGACTTCTATCAAACCGGGATTTTGGTTGTTGCGCTTCTGTTGACTCTTACCAACGTTACCATATCAACAATTATTAATTTTCCTCAGCTGACGTCTATGACAAAGCCACGTTTTAAGACTAAGGCTAATATAGTTAGAGGTAGTCGTTTAACATGAGGTTGATCTTTTACTGTCAAATATATATCGGTCATTATTCGGCATGATATGTTGCGCAAGTGAAAGACCAATGTGTTGATCAATGTCCACTGAATCACTTCTGAGAATTTCTCTTTAATACTTATATCTTATGAATTGATCTCCAATTATCGTTTAAGAGAACAATGCTGAAATTCAGTGCTCTCGGGGGGATAACTTTGGAAGAGGGTTGGAGTCTTCTTCCTACTACATTTTTGTGCTGCTTCTTGGGAAATGTCTGGTAGACTTCAACTCTCTCGCGAAGTTATCTTCTGCGAGCAATGAATTTCAAATATCTTGTTTATAAGTGCGGAGCGTTAGCAACAAATTGGAGGTGTTAGGTTCTTTTCAAGTTAACGAGTCACTAAGAAGCAAATGGGCTAACCTTTTTATCAGTCAGAATGACCTAATTAACAATTTATCCTACCTAATATATCTTTCAGATCCTAATAAAGAGAGTTCTACCTTCTCGAAATAGTTTTTAGAAATGAACAAAGTATCTCATCAATTGTATTAACTGTGTTTATGTCTGGCAGACTCCAACTTTCTCCCAAACTTATCTCTTCTGTGAGTAATGAATATCAACAGTTCTTCTTCAGTGAAATTAACGAAATATCATAGGAATTGTATTTTACCATGTCTCGTGAGCTTTAACTTTCTCCCGAAGTTATCTGTGAGCAATGGATTTCAACAAATTCATCTTCCTCGTAAGTAATATAAACTGAGATCCATGAGGAATCTCTGAAGCCAAACTGAGATGGATGACACTGTTTTGTTAGAAATCAATGTTACAGAACAGAACATATCGTTACGTTAGCGTGTGCATGTACACAAAGGAAACTATTTAGATAAATTTATTTAGCTATCATACATTGCTTGTATCAGACACATGTAAGCTTCTAAATTGGCACGTACTGCGCCAAACTCGACACAGATTAGTAAATTGATTACATGTTTAGTCTAGCAAGGAATGATAAGTATGGTTTCTGCTGAAATTTGTTGCACATAGAAAAGATAACCTCGGGAGAAAGTTAATGCTCACGAGACGTGGTAAAATACAATTCCTATGATATTTCGTTAATTTCACTGAAGAAGAACTGTTGATATTCATTACTACTATTATTATGTCTAGTAGACTTCTGTTCTCTCCCGAAGTTATCTCCTCTATGAGTAATGAATTTCAACAGGAACACCCTCTATCTATATTCGAAGGATGTAGGCTATCAGAAAATTCTGGAATCTCTAGACCATTCTTTGACCCAAAACTTTCTAGTGTATTCCTAAGAAGAACCTCTTAGAATACTGCCAACGCTCTTAACATCCGACTGGTCAGCATAACTTCATTCACAACAAACAAAGGGAAGGGAAGCGCAAAAGTATAAGCTTTGTATCCAAATACGTGAGGATAATCATCGCAAGCGAGATGTTCCCCGTTTAATCTCGACTTTCTCTTATAATAAAATTATAACAAAAATAAATTAATTTGATGTCTAGCAAAATGATAAAACTACCCTAAAAGGTTTGCTACCATTGTGGTAAAGTGCTGATAAATGTAAAAAACCTGGATGCCGCGATAAGACCCTTTCTGGTATTCAGAAGGACCCTAAGGTCAAGTCCCTGAGAGTTTTTCAGTAGTGTGTGCTGCTTACTTTCAGTCAGGGGACATTCGATGAGAATATGTCGCGGTGTTTCCAGCTCGCCACATTCACAGTTGTAGTTGCGTTCTTCGATGTTTAGGCGTTGAAAATGTCTTCCAAAATTGCCATGGCCGGTTCTAAATTGGACCAGTTTACTCAAAATGGGTTTGTCCAGCGTTTTCATCAGGGAAGTTAGAGGATTTCTTACA